>JASDQU010297162.1:0-14083 GCA_032191745.1 Picea mariana | reverse complement strand
CCCAGGGTACTCTTGGCTCTAGGATGAGCTTCGATACAAAGGCCATTTGTATTTAAGTAAACAATCAAAGATTAAATCCACGGTACTTTCTGAGCTTCATGGTACACCCACAGTGGGGCACTCAGGGTTCACCAAAACATATGACAAAGTCAAACATTCTTTTTTCTGGGATGGTATGAAACTGGACATCCATAATTTTGTCACTGAATGTGAGGTGTGTCAACGTAACAAGGGAGAAATAGTCAAATATCCAGGAACACTACAACTGCTTCCGATTCCACCTGCTATTTGGAAGGATATATTTATGGAATTTATTACCGGATTACCCAAATCAAGGAATAAATCAATCACAATGGTGGTTGTGGATCGCCTTTCCAAGTATTCTCATTTCTGCGCTCTTCAACACCCATTTACTGCATCCACAGTGGCTCAACTTTTCATGGACCAGGTCTTCAAGATTCATGGCATGCTGCACTCTATTATTTATGATCGTGACCCAACTTTCACAAGAAATTTTTGGCAAGAACTGTTTGAGCTCCAGGGCACCCAATTGCATCTCAGCACAACTTATCATCCCTAGACTGATGGTAAAATGGAAGTTGTCAACAACTATTTGGAAACATATCTGAGGTGTTTTTCTTCTGAAAAAAAACATCAGTGGGCTCAATGGATACCCCTAGACGAATGGCGGTACAACACTTCCTACCATATAGCTACTCGCATGAATCCTTTTGAAGTGGTATATGGACATAATCCACTTTTATTTCTCTCATACTTACCAGGTACCTCAAAGGTCCAGGTGATTGACCAAACACTTACAGTTCGAGAGGATATTCTTCGTACCCTTAAAGAGAACCTGGTCATGGCACAAAATCGCATGAAGCAACAAGAAAATCAAGGTCGCTCTGAACGTCAATTTGCAGAAGGGGATTAGGTGTTTCTGCGACTGCAACCATACAAGCAAACTTCCCTCAAGGCCGAGCATTGCCAGAATCTAGCGCTCAAATTTTATGGTCCTTTTATAGTTCTCAAGAACGTGGGACAAGTCACATATTAGTTAGCTCTGCCCAGTCAGTCGAGGCTACATCCAATTTTTCATGTTTCATGCTTAAAGAAGGTGATTGAAACTAGGTGCCAAATTCAAACCAAACTTCCAGAGTTAGCTGAAGAAGGATCCATTTGGCTACAACCAAAAGCAGTTTTGGACCAGCGTGAGCGTCGCCTGCGTCAGAGAACCATCAAGGAAGTGCTAGTCCAGTGGAAAGATATGAATCCAACAGATGCCACTTGGGATCCAACTACCATTCCGCAGCAGTTTCCACATCTCAAGCCTTGAGGACAAGGCTATTTTTAAAGGGGAGGACATGTTAGGGTCCTAACCCGCACATAGGTAGATCAATATATTTGGATGTAATAAAGGCCAATATTAATAAGGAATTTCAATAAAATAGAATAAGGCGGATGTAAGAAGACCTAATAGAAGCTTCCGCTTCTAGAAGGATCTTCCTATAGATGCTTCTCTTGATAGACATATTTAGTATAAATAAGGGTTGAGGGTATGAAAACCCTAGCTTGGAGATTATTGTAGCAGAGCACTACTCGATTGGAGGTTGCCCCCTCAAAGAGGCTTGTGAATATTGCTTTCTCAATCAAAGTGCTATTTCTGTTGTTGTTCTTATATCATTTCTGTGTTATTGTGGAGATTATGCTGGATATATTACTGTTATTCTTCCATTTCTAGCATTTTATTTTTGTTCTGCATATTTATTATATCTAGTATCTTGCAAACATTGTGGATAGTTGAGTAGCAAGGTTATGAAAATTTTGTGACATATGGATAGAGATATTCTTAGCAGGTACATGAAACATGAGTCAGATGCATAATATCATATTTACAATCAGAATTAGTGGAATCAATTAGTCATAGAAAGGAAAACCAATGAAAGGAACACCAAAATAGGGAAAGATAAATCGTCAATACTAGCTATATCATCAGAAGGAAATCATTGAACAACATGGTCAAGTGAACATGACAAGTGATTGAAGAAATCAAATAATGCATGATTTATATATATGTCATTGAATTTCAAGAGGAAGCACCAATGGAAAATAAGAAACATTGGAAAAGAGGAAAGGAAACATTTTAGGTAGCCCTACATTGATCTACACGACATCTTGGAGAGAAGTCAAGAGAAGTCAAACCATTAGAGAGAGATATTCAGAAAGGAATATCAATAGAATAGAGATAGGGAGACATAACCATAGGGAGATCTATTCTTTTTCCCATGATTGGTTAGAGAAGGTACAGTTTCAGGAGGATACATATCGATTTTTTGAGTTAACCTTTGTTCAAAGGGAGAGAGAAAGAAAAAAGGCATAGAGAAGGAGGAAAAGAACGGATGCATGAAGACACAGGGAGAAACCCCAAGGTGAGATACCCTTTGCCATTGATGTCAAAGGGGGAGAGATAGAAACATTGATGAGGAGCGATGATCATAGGGGGAGAGATAGAAACATTGATGAGGAGCGATGATCATAGGGGGAGCATGATAATGAGAATGAGTGTTTCCATACTTAAGTGTGGCCATCAATGTTGGTGTTTCCATCAATTACAAAAGGAGACATTGTTGAATAGTTGGTTGTCATTGATGTCAACGCTTGGAGAGTGATATTGGAGATTGATGTCAACCTTTAGAGATTGATTCCAAACCTTGGAGAAGTCCGAAATCCCTAGAGATGTAGAACATATTTTTGTATGGTTTGTTATCATTGGTATGATCAAGATTGTTGGTAAGTTATTTGATGTCATTGGATGTGATGGATACATTTGTTGAAGTCTACATGAATCCCTAGAGGTGTGGTTACAATACCTGTTGAATAAGGAATATGGATATGAAGGACACTGTAAATATAGGCAAGACCCTCATAATGGATAGTACTCGTCATGCCATTTACAGTGATATGTCAAATTCCACATGGTTCCTCATGATTAGGGAGATATGGCCTTGTAAAGTTGGAAGCCTCGAAAAGTGGTCAATAAGCCACCGATTTGTTACAAGTCTTAGTCAAAGGGTAAAGTGGTTACAAAAAGAAATCCATAAAGTAAGGAAAGAAGATAGCTTGAAAAAGTATAAAATCATCTCAAGGAATGATTCATAAGAACACATACACACATATTGAATATCTATCTTCTGAGAATATTTTGGTCTAATACATTTTGTTATATTGGAAAAATCTGAGGTAGAAAGTATGAGGTTGTGAAACAAGGTCAAAGGTGAAGGTCCGAGAGTTGCATAAAAGAAGTAACCATAGTTTCTAAGGCCATTCAGAGCTTGTAGGTCAACACAATGTGGATATACGTGGATCGTAGTGGAGAAAATCACGAATATCCATAGGCAGTAGAAGAGAAAGTAACAGATATATAAAAAAGGATTGTGAAAGGTTGTGAAAGGATGATTATACTAGGTTTTTGAGGCTGAGGTTGGTTTGTGGGTTTGAGATCTGAAGCACCAAGTCAGTTACAAAGTGTAAAGGTATGTCTATATGCTTATGAGGTTATATCTTAGTGATATTTTGGAGCATGCTTGAGACATGTCTTGGGTATGTTGGTTGAGACTTTGGTATATGATCCATGTGAGAGGATCTGGTTTAGTAGCGGTGACCGTGACAGATTATACAAGTTTATTAATGATAGTATGGATAGGTTGATGTGTCACGTTGGATAGAGTGATATATTGATAGTGACATGTTGATGTGACAGGTTGGATACAATGATAGGTTGACAATGACATGTTGATTATATGTTGATTGATATATCAGTGGCAGTTATTGTGGTAGTGATATTTTGGTCTACATTTATTATTTCAGGGCGACATGATGGGGCAAGGAAAGGTGGTTGTAACATACTTCTGGTTGGTGTTGAATAATCAAGGAGTTGAAGATTCCTTTAGGTTAGATATTGATAATCAAGGGGTTGAAGCCTCCTTCTAGTTGGAGCTAGACAATTCAGGGAGTTGTAGCTTATTTTAGGTTGGAGGCTGAGAATTAGGGGGTTGTAGCCTCCTTCTGGTCAAATCCAAATAATTCATGGAGTTGTAGCTTCCTTTAGGTTGGAGCCTAAGAATAGGGGTTTGGATCCTCCTTCTAGTTGCAGCTAGAGAATTTGGTAGTTGGTGCTTCCTATGAATGAATTCTTGATATATATAAGAAATCATTCTTTGGTTTTCTCTCATTTGGGTTTCTAGATAAATAATGGTGTACTATGCTCTTGAAGTGATGTTACTTATGATTACATGCTGATAATATACTGAAAGAAATTATAGATGATACATTGATGATAAAATGTTGAACATTGTTGATAATGTTAAAGAATATATATTGTGGTTAAAAGTGGTATAATTGCTCATTACTGATTCACCTCCCTCTTACTAATCCAACCATTGGTATCAGAGCAATTTTCTTTAGGAGACAATTTAGTCACTGGAAGGAGATAATGGAATACACTGAGAATGGAGTACCAATGTTTGATGGTTTGAGTGGTATAGAGTATGAGATATGGAGCTCAAGGAAAAAATATTTTTAGAAGTAGAGGGATATGATATTTGGTATTCAATTGTTACAGGATATAATGGTTCAAAGAAAGAAAATCCTACAACCAAGAAGGAATTGAAGAAGAAAAACAAAATAACAATGGATTTCATCATGGAAGGACTATATGATTCGACAAAGGACAAAGTGGGAAAATGCTCATCAACTAAAGAACTTTAGGATAAGCTACATAATCTCTATTTTTCTCCCACCACAGAGTCAAAGAATGCCAAACAAGATGTAGGTGCAAAATAAGAAGAAATATGCTCATCATGGAAGACATATTCATAAGAAGAAGAGTGTAAAGGGACATAAGCTGATTACATAGTAGAATTGATCAGTGCCCTAGAAAATCTAAGAATTGAAAGAAAGAAAATCAAGTCACTCTAGGAAGAACTAAATAAGAAAGAATGATCTCACAACTCCAAATTTGAAGGTGTCAAGCAGATGATCAGGAAAGTTAAAAATCCAGGTAGAAGAAGACAAAATAATTGAAGAAACTCTCAAGGATCATAAACAGGGTTTGGAAGCCAAAATAGTAGAATAGAAGGAAGAAGTGGAAAAAGAGAGAATATATTGATAGATCATATCAAGGAAAGAAATGAGGATTTAAACCATCTTGAAGTAGAATTGAATCAACAAGAAATAAAACTTGAAGAAGAGATATCACTTTGAAGATCCAACTTGAAGAAGCAAAGAGGACATAAGAAGTCATGAAGTTTCAGATGATCAAGAAAGAAGAAGAGGTTGAGAAGATTGAAGAATAAGGTGTCACACTAAGAGTCAAAGTCATTAAGATAAACATGAATTTTTAAGAGATAGAAAAATCCACCCCATTAGTAGATAATACTGAAGTGAAGCTCTCCAGGTTGCTAGAAAAGAAGAATGAAGAAAATAGTAAGAGTTATTCAGAAGTACTCAAAGGAAGGAATCATGGTCAACAAGAATAAAAGAATAATGAGTATAATAGAGATACATATTCAACAATACCTACCACATTTAGAAAACAAATAATATTCAAGCATAATGAAGGGATCCACAGAAGAGAAGATCATGATCAACCAATGTAGGAATTCAAAAGGACTACACCACAAATAAGATCATTCACTCTTAAGTATGTAAATTTATTTTATGGTCACTATTTTTATTGTCCTAACTTTGGACATAAATTTGTAGATTACATGGCTTATGGAATAAATGTTCAAGCAATAAATGCTTATGTGGCCCCACATAACATTGAATGTTACAAATGCCATAAATATGGACATATAGATGGCGATTTTATAAGCATGATCGATACTTGTATGATATTAGATATAAGAAAGTATGGAAAATAAAAAAAAGAATAAGTAAAATAAGAGAAGATGAATGAAGGACACCCATAAGTCATACTCTTAGGATTGACAATAGTACGAGATCAAGAAAAATCTATAGAAAAAAAGGAAGATCTCAGATACAAGAAGATTTGGAGAAGAAATGGAAAACAAGAAGAACAGGTGAATAAAGACCAGGTCCCAAAGATTGCAGGATTTGTAGTAGTATGAGAAAGAAAAGAAGAACAAGTGAATAAAGAACATTATCAAGAGATTGTACTTTCAAGAATTGTAGTGCGAGATGAATCCATAGGCAAAAAGGAAGAAGTTAGATCTTAGAAAGATGATAAGTCTACAAACAAATAGGAAGATTACTCCGCATCAGAGAGGGTATTGTTCTGAAGCATCATGATTGGAGACTCTTAGTAAATATGAATATTCAATAGGGGGATTCAGTGCAGTAGATACTGTAGTTCAGAGAACCATTTTTGGAGTAGTATGAAGTGTTTATAGAAATAGATTCAAAGAAGTTAGATAAAAAAAGTACATCATAACAAGTTGACTGGTTGATAAGTCTTGTTCCCACACAGGTTGTTCCAAAAATGCAGAGTTTGATGAGAAAATAGATCATATCAGTGGACATATTTGATTCATTTTGATAAATTTTAACATGTGATGATCATTTGTAGCGTATTCAGGTGAAGCCTTCATGATAGTTAAACAATAGATGGGTCGTCATTGTGGACAATTGAGTAGTAGGGTTATGAAGAGTTTGTGACATATGGATAGAGATATGATTAACAGGTACATGAAACACATGTCATATGCATAACAACATATTTATATAGAATTCTTCTCGATAGTCCACAATAGAATTCATGCTTTGATCGACATTTCGAATCCAGACCAAGATTCATATTCAAGACAACAAGTCAAAGATGAGGGTTGGGAATCTGCACAATAAATACTAACGATGCAAGAAAAAATAGGTTTTAGGGTTAGGGTTACAAATGTCAGCTTGGATCAATGTTATTGGGTAAATCAGTAGATGCAGACATGAACTAATCCCCTTAGATCCACCTAGATCTAGAAAAAAATGAGATGGAACAAGATGCTTTCCCTAAGTTATGATCATTGAGTTTACTACCAAAGGAGGAATAGATAACATACCTTATGAATCACTTCCTTATATCTTTGTTGTCCCTGCTTCACTCCAGTGCTCTTATGGAATCAGATTTACGATTAAAAAAACCAACCAATGTGAAAGCAACAATAGTATAATTCAATGACAACCTAAACATGTGATCACAGAATCATGTAATGAAATACTAATCATTTTATGGGAAAGAGACATGCCACTATATTATATTAATGAAAAGTAGAAGATAAAACCGAATTTCCTTGATGTTGCAAGTTCCTTTTTAGTGGTCCTTCGTCCCAACACACACATACACTTGCTCCAAAATTCACTTGAAGATAATTCACAAAAGCTTGATAGACAAATGGAGGCCTCAAGCATCACTAGAAACATGATTCTTCACACAGTCTTCAGCCTATTATTTCATCAATTCTCTGCTTAATATTGCTTAACCTTTTCCATGAGAAGCCCATGATTATATAGAAGAAGGTGAAGTGGTTAAAGGGATGAGGATGATCCCACCAAATCATAGAAACTAGTAAGATCGCAACCATGCAGACGCCACCTCACATTCTAGAAGATCCCCCTTCTAGAAACTTCGTGAAACCTCTTTCCTCTTTTAGCTTTGGAATGCCGACGAACCCTGCCTATATAGAAGCCTGCGAAAATTCTGAAGGCTATCTATAGAGAAGCCTGCAAAAATCATAGATTTCCGCACTGTGTAATATATGCAACCTGCAGACACTTTCTAAAAATAAATCTTGTAGAGAAGGAAATAAATTTATTTTCTCAGGCAAAAAGTCATGTTGGGAGACTGAACACATGTTTGTGAAATCATCATTAGGGTGACCAAAATAACTTGTAACAGATCCCCCTAGATCCACCTAGATCTAGAACAAAATGAGACGGAACAAGACGCTTTCCCTAAGTTATGATCATTGAGTTTACTACCAAAGGAGTAATATATAACATACCTTATGAATCACTTCCTTATATCTTTGTTGTCCCTGCTTCACTCTAGTGCTCTTGTGGAATCAGATCTGTGATAACACAAACCAACCAATGTGAAAGAAACAATAATAGAATTCAATGACAACCTAAACATGTGATCAATGAATCATGTAATAAAATACTAATCATTTTATGAGAACGAGACATGACACCGTATTATATTAATGAAAAGTAGAAGATACAACTGAATTGCCTTGATGTTGCAAGTTCCCTTTTAGTGGTCCTTTGTTCTAACACACACATACACTTGCTCTGAAATTCGCATGAAGATAATCCACAAAATCTTGATAGACAAATGGAGGCCTCAAGCATCACTAGGAATAGGATTCTTCACACAGTCTTCAGCCTATTCTTTCATCAATTATTTTCTTAATATTGATTAACCTTTTCCATGAGAATCCCATGATTATATAGGATAAGGTGAAGTGGTTAAAGGGATGAGGATGATCCCACCAAATCAGAGAAACCAGTAGGATCACAACCATGCAGACACCACCTCACATTCTAGAAGATCCCCCTTCTAGAAACTTCATGAAACCTCTTTCCTCTTTTAGCTTTGGAATGCCGCCACACCCTGCCTATATAGAAGCTTGTGAAAATCCCATGGGACAACTATAGAGTATCCTACGAAAATCATAGATTTCCGCACTGTGTAATATATGCAGCCTACAAATCCTTTCTAAAAAGAAATCTTGTAGAGGAGGAAAGAAGTTTCTTTTCTCAGGAAAAAAGTCATGTTGGGAGCCTGAACACATGTTTGTGAAATCATCATTAGGGTGACCAAAATAATGTGTAACAGAATGCCCCCCAAAGTACAAGTTTGGAACTCATGACAGTCAAAATACTTTGTAAAAATGTGTGCGTGTGTCGGGAACAAGGAGCACACCAATCGAGAACTTGCAAACAATCAAGCATCTGCACAATATTATACCATGTCTAAAGTAGGCATTCCCATGTTCAGATTATAAAGGATTGAAATCATAAATATAAGTCATGGCCACCAATTATACACTGTGGATCCATGTCATCAAGATTCTACATAGCCACTAGGAATACACTGTGGATATATGTATTGGAAAAATCAGATACATACATAGCCATGAGACATACAAAGTGGATCTATGTATCAATTCAAATCACAAATACTCCATCGCAACTTGGATAAAAAATGATGAGGTCCAAGGTATTCAATCCCGTCGTCTGTTAGTACAAATCTAGCCATGTGATTACAAGCATTGAAGTCGAACATGGTTAGAAACCACTTGATTATCGGTCATTAATGAAAACCATTAACAAGTGAGAGAGAAATCATCATTGATGTCAATGATTCCCAAGGTACAATAGTAAAATCCAACGAATGTGAATAGATGAGCTGAATTCGAACACTCGATGGGATCTCTCGATTAGGGATCAATGATGTAAATCCATTATCGAAAGAAAATAAACCTCCCATTGAGGCATGCAGGCTCTAATGCACTAAATAATTTCTAAGTCTTGTTCCTGGATAATGACATGAATTCGACATGAAAAGACTCGTCACAACAGGGCCTTTATGTATCCCCCATGAAATGAAATGAAATAAGTAATAGATTTAGGGTAGAGAAAAGTACGAACATGATTTGAAACTGACACAAGGAAGGCCGACATGGTAGGAATTGACAATTGTAGATGGCCGACTCAATAGAGGGGTTGGTTGAACTTGTCTTGAACATATGAATGGAATGACACTGGTCTTGGCAGCATTGACTCAAAGACGACCCAAGATATGAACTTGCAAAAAGTCAGACGAGAGACAAATGGATTTCCCAACCCGGATTCAAATGATGAAGGGGGTGTCGTGTTCAAGAGTGACGCTTATGACCACTAACACAAATACAAAGACACATATCTTTCCCAAATTTCCCCCCACCATTTCTGGTGAGTACCTCTTTATTTTTATGCAAGCTTGAGGAGGATAACATATGCTTGTTGATGTAAGCTCATCCTTTGGACGAGTCCCTCGGATTATGTTTAACGAACCCTAAGAAGGAGTGGTTCGGTCCCATGTGTGTCTTTCGATGTTTCTTTAATGAGTCCAAAGATAGAAAACTTAGGGGTTTTTCATATTTTGAGAGTCTGAAAAACACTTAAAGATAACTCTCCCAGTTCCTTTTTCGTAAATTAGTTCGATAGGACCTAAAAAGTGATAAACTATCACCCATCAAATTTTTTCTTCAAATACTTTTACGAGCGTGAAAAGTACAAGGTTGCTCGACAATCTTTTCATTTTTATGGAGTGTGAAAAGAGCTTAAAGGTTACTCCGTAATTTTTGTTATTTTCGTGTTACCATGATTAGTATGAAAAGACGACAAAAGTATACTTAGTTACATTCTCATTGATTTTCGAGCACGAGAATGAACAAAGACTAATCTCGAGGTTTTTCTAAAAAACCCTAAAATGTAATCGTACATGCAACGAAAAAGAAAAACAAGTCACAAAAACTATCCATACTTCATTGTTTAGAACCCTAGTCTGCCCATCTACGAGAAACAAAGCACTCACGAGACCATTAGGCTGGTAGGTTTTTGAGAAAATATATTTAAATGATATAAAATATTTTTAGAAAAAGTAAAAAAATGAGATAAATAGGGGTAAGAACTCATTTTCACTATTTCATTTGTATTTGGTCAAAAACTTGTCTAAGAGCCCTTTTTTCACCTCATATTTTGGTGGTCGATTGCAGGGAGCACAAACGATCATTCAGTGAGCGGTTTGCATGAAAACAATGAGTACCTCATCTTTTTCCTTTTAAATGGTTTAAAATTCATTTCAATCGGTTAAAAGATGTTTTTTTGGGTGAATTTTTGGGTTGTAGGTGTGTGCTGGGGCCACCGCAGGTGCCCTATATTGGGGCTTGTGGAAATCAAGGATTTCCACAGGCGCCCAATGGTTCACCTATAGAAACCCACTTTGTAACTAAATCCCAGTCGCGATGACCAAAAACCCAAAAATAAAATGATGCGTTGGACCAAAGAGAATTCCAAAAAATGGTGATTGAAGGTGCTAACTTCTTTCTTTCATCTCCATGCAGGGATTTTGATTGCAAAAATGTTGGAGTGGAGAGAAAGAGAGCATGAAGACGATGATGCAATGGATTTGAATGATATGGGAAACATAAATGCCCTATGATAGTGTGGTTTGTTAAAGTTCTTCAAGATCCAGGGCATGAGAGCCGAATTGAGACTGTTGGAATATTTGGTCCATATGTGGGACGTGGACCAACAAGTATTTCATGTGTGTGTTCATGTGATTTCCTTGGACATCGAATATATTTACTTCTTGATGGGGATATCTCATTGTGGGGTGCAAGTGACCTTAACAAGAGGTCGTGGTGGTGGTTTTTCGATGAGTGAATACATCAGATGCTATTGTGAACCTGAGGCCGAGCGGTGCAAGGGTAAAGTGGCTATTAGAGGGGTTCGTGATCTGACTCTCAGAACCAATATTTTCACTGTTGCATGGATGGAAGAGAGTGATTCTATGCACATGGCTCTGCAGAGATACTTTTAGTATGCCGTGGAATTCACAGAACCTCGTGTGTTCAACTGGTGCAATGGACTCCTCCATAGTATGAAGATCCAGTTGACCAAGAGCAAGAACAGGGAGATAAAGTAGTTTGGGTATGGATAAATTTTGGTATATTTCTTCATAGAAAGAGTCCCTCACTTACGCTTACAGGTAGATTGGAATATACCAGAGCCACGAGATCCGCGGATGAAGCGATGGTGTGATCTCATGTCCCAGCATGTAGTGGGCCCCATTATTAAATATAATGATACATTTTTTGATTGGTTGGAGCCCAAAATATTGATGATCGATGACTATGTGTATGCTGGGATGGATTTTCGCAATGATCCAGAATTGGTGCTACCCGAGGGTTCTCAGTGGGGGGATCTAGGTAAGAAAAACATTTTTCTTTTATGGTGTTTTTGTAAATTTTTTCGAAATATTAAACACATTTTTTTTTTTTATGTTTTCAATCCAAAATTTTGAACATGTAGATGTAGGGCCATTTTCACCCCCGGGTACATCCCCTATCTAGAGGCGAGGGGAAGCAATGGTAGTAGTAGGATGGGATGCAGATGATTATGAAGAAATTGAGTAGAATCTGGAGGGTTTGACTGTAGACATTTCATATATGTCAATCGGTGAGGTCCCGAGGCGTTTCCAGTGCCATACCATCGGTGTTTCGGGTTCACTAAGATGATTTCTCCATAGGGTAGCATGAGCAGTAGTGTGTTACTGTGAGAAGCATCCATGATGCCATTTTGTAGAAGCTATGAGCTTCACATTTTGATATTTTGGTCTTCGGATGAAAAAAAATCTTTTTGTAAAAACCTTTTATCGTTATACACACACACACACACACACACACACACACACACACACACACACACACACACACACATGAGTCTTCTACCAGCTTATTTTGATTTGTATAATACATATGACGTGTGATTGGATTTATAGATGTCTCAGATGTATGTCTAACACATAATTAGCTAATGCATTAGTTAATGTATTTAGACATCTAGGAATGTTATGATACTCGATATAATCAAAATAATGTTCCAAGAGGTGAATTTGTAAATATACCCATAACAAAGAAGGACTTTAGATAGCATAGACATTACTTAACTGTAGCACTACTAGCTGCGAATCAAGTCATATGACCAGGCGACGAATCCCAAGTGAGATAGCATTGGTGAATAATTTGATGAATGTGCTATACTCTATGATATTATTGGTTGCGCGACCAAGGAAAACACCGTGTAGATTGATAAGTTCGTTCGTGGGTGCATAGATTGCCCACGCAACAAAAGCTAGGTTTTGAGTGCTACGACTAGCACCATTGGCGAAGCCAAAGTGGGGTAACGAAGACTTCGACATTTGGAAACCAAGCACAATGCAAGGTAAGTGGTCGAGGGTAGAAACCAAATAACAAAAAGCACACAAAAGTATCACACAACAATATGATACAGTAAAATAAAAGAACTCATGCAAAGATAGTCTAAGCATAGTACTTCTTCAAGTAAATCCAATTTCTGGGTTCACTCAAAGGAATGCCATCATAATCTACTAACTCGTAGGCTCCCTTCTCCAACACTTGTTTGACGATATAAGGGCCTCGCCACATAGCCTCAAAATTTTTGGCTCCTAGAAAATCATGATCTTGTTCATAAAGGAGAACTAGATCACCCTTAGAGAAAACACGTGGTTTGACATGCTTTTCATATTGGGCTTTGACATGTTTCTTCTGGGTTTCAATAACTAGGGTGGCATCACGATGGGCTTCATCCAATTGCATAAGATACAAGATACATTCTTATTTAGCAGAGGTGTTTGGGAGAAGTTCAACGACTAGTTTTAACGATGGGATCTCACATTCAATCAGTAGAACCGCTTCTATAACATACACTAATTGGAAGGGTGTAAACCCCGTGGCAGACTTCATAGATGTCCGATAGGCCCATAATGATGAAAAAAGCATTGTGTGCCAACTCTTTTTGTGAATTCCTATAATCCATCGAAGCATGGTGATAAGAACCTTGTTGATCACTTCAACTTGGCCATTAGCCTGCAGATAGTAGGGGGTTGAGTTTTCATGTTGAAGACCCAACTTTTCTGTAAGCTCAGACATCATGAAGTTTTGAAAGTGGCTACCATGATTAGTAACGATAGACTGTGGGATTCCAAATCGTGTGATGATGTGATTGAATATGAATAGGGTTGCAGTTTTTTCGGTATTGTCGAATGTAGGCATCACCTCGGCCCACTTCATGAAATAATCCATGGCTACAATAATGTATCCATGCCCCCCGACTGAGTGAGGGTTACATGTCTTGAAATCAATGCCCCATTTCACAAAAGGTCCAACGGAAACTACATGGTGTAAAGGAGCAGGATGCGATCTTATTTTGTTGTTGTATGTTTGGCAAGTGTGGCTTTTTTGGACAACAATAATACAGTCTTTAAATAAAGAAGGCCAAAATT
>JASDQU010297161.1:3947-14003 GCA_032191745.1 Picea mariana | reverse complement strand
ATTCAGCATAGAATGACTACAGCATACCACCCCCAAGCCAATGGACAGTTGGAAAGCACAAATAAAGTAATAGAAGTCATTCTCACAAAAACAATGAAGGAAAACAGAAAGGATTGGTCTTACAGACTCCCTGAAGCATTATGGGCCTACAGAACTACCTAGAGAAATACCACAGGATTCTCTCCCTATGAATTAGTTTATGGAAAGAGTGTTGTCTTTCCTATGGAATTTGAAATCAAAACCTTAAGGACTGCTTCAGCTGTCAACCTTGATTTGACCGATGCACAGACAGCTAGGTTGCAGCAGCTTAATGAATTGGATGAAAAAAGACTAGATGCCATTCATCAGACAACTATGATTCAACAGCAAAGATCAAAATGGCATGACAAAACTATCAAGCATAAGCAATTCCAAAAAGGTAATTGGGCCCTACTGTACGACTCTTGGTTTAAAGAATTCCAAGGGAAACTACGTACAAGATGGCTTGGACCCTATGAAGTAGACATTGTTTTCCCCAATGGAACAGTAAGGCTTATCACAATCAATGACTCTAAAACACCGTTACTTGTAAATGGTCATCGGCTCCGTCTGTTCCAGTGCCCTATTTCCAAAGAATATTTTAAGGCCACATGTGTGGCAGACGCTCAGTACCTCTTTTTAGAGGGGGCTCCTACCCCCCATTGCAATTAATTCTTTTAATTTAATTTCTTTAGTAGTAGATTGGATTTCGTTTACTAATAATCCCTGTCAAGAAATACCATGTTACAATTGATTTTTGCGGATTCTCGATCAAAGCAAAGGCCTACTAAGGAAGGACGATCTTACTTCAAGAAGAGCAAAACTTTCCCATTGCTGAAACATCATTGTCAGCAACCTTTCACCATTTTTCCATTGCTGAAACACCATTGTCAGCAACTTTCGCCATTCTCCCATTGTTGAAACACCACTGTCAGCAACTTTCACCATTCTCCCATTGCTAAAACACCACTGTCAGCAACCTTTCACCATTTTTCCCATTGACGAAACTCCACTGTTCCGCAATTCTTCACTGCTGAAACACCATTGTCAGCAACTTTCTTCATTATCCCATTGTTGAAACACCACTGTCAGCAACCTTTCGCCATTCTTCCCATTGCCGAAACTCCATTGTTCCGCAATTCTTCACTACTGAAACACCACTATCAGCAACCTTTCGTCATTTTTCCCATTGCCAAAACTCCACTATTCCGCAATTCTTCACTGCTGAAACACCACTGTCAGCAACTTTTCGCCATTTTCCACTGACGAAACAACATCGTCCAGCAATTGTTTTGCCCTTCTTTCTATGGCTGAAACACCACTTCCTCGGCAGTATTCTGCAACATCACTCTATTCTTCCTATCGCTGAAGCACCAACTTTTCAGCAGTCTCTGTCATTAAGCCTTTGTGCTCTCATACTATATTTTTTCCTTCCAGTCAACAAATACTTGATACAATTCAGCTAACAAATCAAAATTCTCTGCCACGGCCACTGCAGAACTATTATGGACAAACATTGTATTTTGTTTAAGTACAAATCAAAAGGTAAAGGCGAGGTATGTAAATTCTATGTAAATACAATTAAGTTATAGTTAATGAGAAGATTCCAAATCATTATTACCGCTCGCGTAAAATCATTATTATCCACACTTGAACGGGGAGGAGTAAATATCAAACTTTTATACCATCATTTCACATGAATTAACCACCGCCATCCCTATTTACCATCCTTTCGTTGTTTCACCACCATTTTCATGCCTTCACTCGAAAAACTTACTCTGCACAGAAGTTGTGACTCGACACTTTGACGGTGTATTTTACTGAGCTGTTAACTATGGGAGGCTCTGTTATACGGTATGAACCTGCCACGACAGCTCTGTTAGAACTATATCCAGAGGCCTATCAAATTTTTCTGCAGGCAGGATGGCTCAGTTATTTTCAGAGACTCCAAGGGTTTGATCAACAACAGGTTCTACAATTTTCTCAAAATCTCCAGGGAGATCATTCCATTGTTCAAGGGGTTCGAATCTCAGTTACAGAAGAGGATATAGCGTAGGTTTCGGGTCTCCCTACCAATGGCATTCGCTTGTTCAACCGCAAACATATCATCCTGAATGCCCAGCAAGATTTCCTCTCGCCAGAGGAACAAATTGAATTTAAAGGCCGGGGTGTCCGACTTAGCTCGTTGCCGCCCCCATGGCTAGAAGTTGCAAAATTCGTCAAACACTACCTTACCTGCGAAGGTCGATACCAGGTAGTCTACCAGCACGATTTTCTCCTGTTGTCTCATTTACGGCATAATAGATTGGTGAACATTCCTTATTATCTGCTCGGTTGTCTCAAAAATATGTTGTACTACTATAAAAAGGCTAAATATCCCGCCCTTTCACTCACCCATCACCGTCTCATGCAACTTCTTATCCAAAAGGGTTTTTACCAACAAAACCCTCCACTAAACAACCCACCTATAGATCCCCAAGAAGCTGCTGAAATTCCTGAAAATCTTCAGGAACAACAACCACAAAACCCTCCAAATTCTCCAGAAATACCTAACAGTCTGCCTTCAGACCCAATCAACCCAATTAACCCCCCTACCATACCAAGCCCGCCCCACATTTTACCAGAATCATCCACTCCTGCCCTTCATATTCTCAGTGATGATTCTGAACCAGACAATTCTCCCTGCCCCATCATTGAGGAAAAGCCCCCACGCAAACGAAAGAAAATTCCTTTCTTTCCGCCCTTCTTACAAAGAAAATGAACAAGGGCCTCAACAAGAGCAGCCACTACTACCACCTCCCTAAATCCCCAACCCATCCAACTAATACCCCGAACACCTTCAACCTCCCAAATCCCAGAATCTTTGCCTATTCCACCCACGGGCACTGAAACACAAGAACCAGACGCCCAGGGTGTTGTGACATCATCCGTTTCAAATCAAGTAGCTAAAACACAAGAACCAGCTACTCATCAAGTAGCTGAACCACAAGAACCAGCTACCCAATTCGTAGCTGAAACATAAGAACCAGCTACCCATCCAGTAGTTGAAACACAAGAACCAGTTACTCATTCAGTAGCTGAAACACAAGAACCAGCTACTCATTCAGTGGCTAAAACACAAGAACCATCCATAGCTGTCACACAAGAACCAGCTACAGCTGAAACACAAGAACCAGCTGCTGACATTGATACTGAGATGCAGAAATCAGAGGTCCAGGGTGCTGCAACATTACTTTCCTTACATCAAGAAGCTGAAACTCAAGAAGCAGTTACCGATCCTGTAGCTACTCCACAAGAACCAGCTAGTGCAACTGTGACTGTTACACAAGAACCAGTCACCCCTCAACCAGAACCAACAATGGCCTCTGTCTTAGAAGAAAATGAGTTCCTAAAATCTCAACTAGAAGCCTACAAGCAAGAGCTAGCTGCAGCAAAGAAAGCCTATGAGAAGGAACTTAATTTATACACCCTAGCTCGCACAGTGACCATGTCAGAAGGAACTACAATAGAGAATTCGTGTAGAGAATATATGTGTTGTCAATGTGGGGACATGTACTATCAAGCAGGCTACAAAGTAATTCAAATCCCAATACCAGGATCTCCCCCTGCTCCTTCAACTTTTGCAGTCAAACAAGAAAAACCTACTGTTACACAAGAACCAGCAGGACCCTCCAAAATAAAGACTGAACCCTGGCCTGCAACAAATGTCAAATCTGAAACCCCTGCGTATGTTAATAAAGCTATAAAAACATTGCCTATTGATGAATATGCCCCTCCCATCCAAATCAATATCCAGACTTTTGTGGAACAAGCCACTCAGACCCTACCTCCGCCTACTACTTGCAACGCTGAAACACAAACTCAGACCCTACCTCGGTCGACTACTTGCAATGTTGAAACATAAACTCAGACCCTACCTCGGCCTATTACTTGCAACACTGAAACACAAACTCAGCCATGGGATGAGCAGGCAATAATAGAAAAATGGAAAAAAGAGTTTGTTGTTACGCAGGCCAAAAGCCTGCAGGAACACAGACAAATCTGGATAAATCATACCTACTCAAATTGGGAATCTTTGGATCAAACACGCCAGGAAGATCGTACCCTTAAGAAACAGAACAAAGAGCTAAAAGGCAGAATGATCCTGATATTTGACTTGGCACAAAAGCTATTAGCTACAAGGAAACCATCCTGCAATTACTCCTTGTTCCTCATGGAACGACTTACATGGTTTCAGATCAAATCAATCACAAAAGGTAGACCCCATGCAGTGTTACATCCAGCAGATTTTGTCAAAACCTTTGCAGAAGCCTCTGCTATGGATCAGCACCTCCTCTGTGAGGCATATCTTCATAATGAGGCCATCCCTGAGAACCGACAGCTTAACATTAACCCTCTTGTCGGTGACATCCAGATTAGGGCACTCACCTCTTTCCTCAACAATCAGATTATATGGCAGGATGACTTCCTAGCTGTCAAGCATAACAAGGATA
The DNA here is from genome assembly GCA_032191745.1 of Picea mariana. Classification (NCBI taxonomy): domain Eukaryota; kingdom Viridiplantae; phylum Streptophyta; class Pinopsida; order Pinales; family Pinaceae; genus Picea; species Picea mariana. The sequence goes on along the minus strand of JASDQU010297161.1, from coordinate 9,492 downwards.
ACCGCCTTCTCTGGATAAGGTCAGAACCACAAAATGCGGCCACTTTTGTTACAGAGTATTATCAGTTTTTAAAGAAACCAGGGATGACCCAACATATTCAGCAATTATAGACATCAGTGTTTCAAGAGTGTCAACATTTCATTAAATAAACAGAGATTGTTGCCTTACAGGCAAATAATCTGTTTTGGCAACAGTCTATTGAGAAAAGACAGGAACACAATCCTTTTAGCCCCACTAATTTTGAGATAGCAATTTCTAGGGTACCTACCTACATCAAGTGTGCTCAGCAATGTGCTGAAAACTGGATAGGGTACCATTTTTATTTTCCTATTCTCTGGTTGCCATCAGAGATATATCAAAGTCATTATAAGTTGCCTAAGAAGACAGAAATAGCATCTTGGCAAAGGTTACAACACGTTCAAGGGTTCAGAGCTCCAACAGACAGCACCTCCCACAGCTACTGCTTGAGTAACTTGCACGCTCAGAGTCGGTATCCAGACTCTGATTCAGAGTGAATTTTCCTGAGGAAATGAAACACTTTAAGTTGGGGGGGATGTTAGGACCACACAATGTACCTTTTTGCCCACACTTTTTGCCACCATTACACTCTTGTTTCACTCACATTTAAACACATATGATCACTTTACCATATCTTTCCAAAGGTATACAACGTCTCTTCTCTTTACTATACGTTTAATATGTTTTGCATATAATTTTACATTACTCTCGTACTTAACCACTGATCAGAAATGTATAAGTGCTGAAACAGTTCGAACTGCAGGATTAGCATCAAGGTTTGTTGCTGAAATAGTTAAACACGCAAACCCTGTGGATGAAACAGCAACTCATATAGAAGAAGTTGTTACACACTCTATGGTCAACGATGTTGAAACACACAAGCCGTTACACAGTCCATGGTCAACGATGCTGAAACACAGAAGCAGTTACACGGTCTATGGTCAATGATGCTGAAACAGCAACTCACACAGATTGACTACAACAGTCACACCCTGAGCTAGCATCAACCATCGTTGTTGCCTAAGAGGTGCTGAAACAGTCAAAACGCAAATCCCATGGCTGAAACAGCCCGTGATTTGCGATGCTGAAATAGCATACAACAGCAGTAACAAGAGACAAATAAAGAAGCTGTTATTCCGGCCGCAACAGTGACACCTCACTCAGCACTTGTAATAGCATTATGTTGATATCCTATTCCAGTTTAGAAAGTCGATCTGACTAAGAATAGGACTCAGATGTACACCTGTAATTAGTTGATTGTATCGAAGGGATCTTCCTCTTTAAATAAGAGGAAATCACCATTCGAGATCACCTTCTATTTTAGCTAAGAAAGGATTTGCAGAGAAGGACGTGCATTACTTCAATTTGTAATATGATACAGTTGACAGATGAATAAAAGACTGTTCTGAGCATTTCTCTCTAGTTCCTTTCGTTTCAGGGGAATCTTGTGAGAAGGGAGGGCCCACCTTCTTCACAAGATTCACCCATTAGCTTTATAGTGTGTTAGTGTTATTTCTGTTCATGCCTTGATTAAATTTTGTTTTGCTGAAACACTACTTTATTGAACTCTGTTTTGCTGAAACACTACTTTACTGGACTCTGTCTTGCTGAAACTCTGCTTTACTGAATGTTACATTGTTCATTCTTGGGTGACTGTTAATCATTTTAGTTAACAATCTTGTTTAGTGAATTTATGAAAGCTTGCTAATCAGAAACAGGTGCTAAAGTTTCTTGCTTAGGAAATAGGGTCATGTTCTCTGTTAGAGATAGTTAGCCTTCAGTGCATGTCAATTATTTCAATGAGTTCATAAAAGTGTGCTAACCAGAAATAGGTGCTGAAGTTTCCTGCTTAGGAAATAGGGTCCTATTCTATGTTAGAGATAGTAGCCTTCAGTGCATGTCAATTATTTCAATGAGTTCATAAAAGTGTGCTAACCAGAAACAGGTGCTGAAGTTTCCTGCTTAGGAAATAGGGTCATGTTCTCTGTTAGAGATAGTTAGTCTTCAGTGTGTGTCAATTATTTCAATCAGCAATGAGTTCATAAAAGTGTGGTGATCGGAAACAGGTGTTGAAGTTTCTGTCTTTGGGAATAGGGTCCCGTTCTCTGGTTATAGAATAGTTGGTCTTTCTTTTTACAGCGGTTTGAAGGATTTCTTTTCCAGTCTGTTATTTCTTTAATGTAATCCAGGATTCTTGGGACAATTATTTCTTTAACATTGAACTCTGCAATAGGTAGATTACTTTCCTATAATTCAAGTTAGAACTTCAGTTCGTTCAAGGAAAAGTGTGATTAATATTTTTTTGCTACAACTCTAGGTTTCTTTGGAGATTGAGCATATATAGTGCATGGTTACCTTTGAAATAAACAGACTTCCCTGGGTTGATAATTTATGTAGCACTTGATTGTTTAGTTAAATAAGCAATTAAAGTGACCAACACATACCATACCATACCTCACCATACCATACCATATCAAGGCAAGGCAAGGCAAGGCATACCATACCATACCATACCATGGTACCATGGCAAGGAAAGGCAAGGCATACCATACCATACCATACTATACCATGGCAAGGCAAGGCAAGGCATGGCATGTCAAGGCATACCATACCATACCATGGAAATTCAAGCTAAGGCATGGCATGGCAAGGCATACCATACCGTAGAAAGGAAAGGAAATTCATGGCATGGCATGGAAAGGCATACCATACCATACCATCACAAAGAAAGGAAAGGCAAGGCATGGCATGGCAAGGTATATCATACCATGGCAAGGCAAGGCATAGCATGGCATGACAAGGCAAGGTATGGAAATGCATGCATGGCATGGCATGGTAATGCAAGGCATGGCATGACATGGCATGGAAAGGCAAGGAATGGAATGGCAAGGAATGGTATGGCATGGCATGGAAAGGCAAGGCATGGCATGGCATAGAATGGCAAGGAAAGGAAAGGAAAGGAAAGCCATGGCATGGCATGGCATGGAAAGGCAAGGCAATGCAAGGCATGGCATGAAATGGAAATGAAAGGAAATGCATGGCATGGCAAGGCATGCAAAGGAAAGGCATGGCATGGCATGGCAAGGAAAGGTGCATGCATGGCATGGTGTGGCAAGTCAAGGCAATGCAATCCAAGGCAAGGAATGGCATGGCATGGAAATGCAAGGCAATGCAAGGCATGGTAGGTAAGGGCATGCAAAGGAAAGGCATGGCATGGTAGGGCAATCCAAGGCAAGGAAATACAAGGACAAATATAAAATCCCTTAAAAAAAGTAGTCCTTAATTGAAAGGGGGGTAAAAATGCAAGCTTAAACTAGGGTTTAGATAACAAATTCATGTTGAAATGCAAGATGACACAAGACAGTCCTACAATATTCAAGACATGACAAACCTAAAGGGATGAAAATTATGACAGAAATGTAATAAAAAGTGCAAGGTGTATTCCTAGGGTTTAATTGTGAAGCATTGAAATGGAAAGGCAAGGCATACCATATCATGCCAAAGATACCATATCATACCATACCATGGCATAGAAAGGAAAGTCATACCCTACCATACCTCACCATACCATGCCAAGGATGCCATACCATACCAAGGCAAGGCAAGGCATGTCATACCATACCATACCATACCATGGCAAGGCAAGGCAAAGCATGCCATACAATACCATGTCATCCACATTTTGATTTAACTTTTTCCTTGCATAATTTTATGGCACATTATATTTATTGTTATATAGTTTAAAATGGGAAACTACATGACAAAACATGGGAATCTACATGACAATGGCATGGCATGGAAATGACATGTCATGGTATGGCTTGGCAAGGCATGGAAATGGAACGACAATGGCACGGCATGAAAGGCATGGCAATGGCATGGCATGGAAATGGCATGGCATGGCAAGGCATGGAAAATGCGTGGAAATGGTAATGGAATGGAAATGGCATGCCATGGAATGACTTGGAAAGGCATGGAAATGGCATGGAAATGGCATGGCATGGAAATGGCATGGAAATGGCATGGCATGGCATCAACAGGTTTTTGGGATTGGGTTTGGGAGGGTCCTTTGTCTCCTTGTGTGATACAACCCAAAAATTGGGTAGGAGTGTGCAATATACTCTCATAGATAGTGAAGGGAAAATAATAATGGTTTCAAGTCACCCTGGAGGAATTTTGGTAGCATAACATTACGTTCTATGGTGTCTCATGAAATGTAACCTCAAAACATTTATTTGTAGGTGGAAAATGATACCCATTCTAAGATCTAGTTTCCATGTGAACTCTCTCATTCTATTGATCAAAATCAATAAGTTTAGTGGACATCATGGAATACTGAATAAATGTCATTAATAATTGATGGGTTTAACAAAATTTACATATACCCACTACACAAGCTAAACAAACATTAGTGCACTAATGAGTCATTGATTTGTCTTTTTGGCATTAATGAAGGGTTACACATAAATGAAATGATTTTATATATGTCATGCATAGAAAGAGGGGAATAATGTGTGTGACCGAGAAAATGGTCAAATTATGGATTGAATCAACTAAGAAACTAACAACTAGGATTCTCAAAGGATTTTCAAGGGAAGACAAGGGTGAAGGTTTTGTCCTAAGGAGACTAGGAATACTAGGACTTATACCTACAGGAGAAAATAAATACTTTTATCATGTAGCTCTAGTAAGAGAAGAAGTTAGGGTTTTGTGGCATTTTAAAGCCCTAGTGCTACCTAATGTGCTTGTTATTGATAACATAGAGGGATTTAATCTTGTACACATGTGGGATACAAATGTAGGTTCCAAAAAGGACTTACCATTGTGTATGCTACCTTATTGATGATCTTTAATGGAGTGAGCTATTGGATAATGTTATCTTATGGTTTCCATCGCTAGGGTTTGAAGAGCCTGACTTATAACAACCCCTGATAAGATATTGGTAGGTGAATGTACTTCATATTCTAAATATATATGAAGTGTTCGGGTTGTCCAAATGTTTTGTACTTGCACAATTGAATTTTAGCTTATGTCATCTTCGTAATTGAGTAATTATAGTACTAGTTATGGAGGTTAATTTGACATAACATTGAGTTGATATTGTTAAGTGATTTACAATTATGTAGAAGATAAATGATAAAAAATATTTCTATAATAAATTATTGTAATATGCCATTTTTTAGGTCACAATATTTTCAAGTGGCCACTATTTGAGTGTGGATTGTCATTGGATTTAGATGGAGATAATTTAAGAGGTAGTCCATGCATTGTTGGTTATGAGTTAGAATATGGATATCCACAACATTCATGCAAATAATTCAAAAGGAATGATCTATCGATGATGTAGACATACATGGTTGATTAGCAAGCAATGCTACTTGAGAATAATTAATTACTTATGGATTTAGCACTTAGCAATATTTTCCACCATAAGATATTTCTTAATGCGTAATGCAAGTATTTATAATCACTTTAGAAAAAAATCAATGGATTAATACACATAAAATGCATACACTTTGGAATTCAT
>JASDQU010297159.1:0-14083 GCA_032191745.1 Picea mariana | reverse complement strand
TATGAATGTATTTCTTCTATCATATAAGAAAATCATTTTCTAGTTTTCTCTTGCATTGGGTTTCCATGTAAAATTCTAGTGTACCATGTACTTCTATGATTTCTTACTTCTCACTGTTTATTTATTCTTCTCAAGATGGTTTGAATGCTATTGATGAAATTCTAATAAAGTTAGACAATATATATTGTGGTTAAAAGTGGAAAAAGTGCTCATTCTAATTCACCCCCCACCTCCCTCTTAGTATTCCAACAGATGATTGGCAACCTACTCTATGTGACAACCTCAAGACCATTTGTAATGTAGGTAGTTGGAAAGGTTGCAAGATTTCAAGCAGCACGGAAGGAAACTCATGTTCTAGAAGTAAAGAGGATATTCATGTATCTTAAAGGAAAAATGGAATTTGTATTATGGTATCCAAAAGGGAATGTGTTGACTATGGTCACCTATGGAGATGCAGATTGGGCAGGAAGCATTGATGATCTAAGGATTACTAGTGGAGCATCCTTCTATTTGGGTGATTTTTTGGTATCCTAGTTAAGTAAAAAATAGTCCTCAGTATCATTGTCTACAACATAAGAAAAATATATTGTAGTTGCAGCATGTTGTACTCAAGTTCTTTGGATGAAGAAAACCCCGCAAGATATACAAGTGAATTATGATGAGCCTATTTCAATATTTTGTGACAATACGAGTGCTACAAGTATTTCTAAGAATCTAGTGATGCATTCCAACACCAAAAATATTTTGATCAAGTTTCACTTTCTGCAAGAACAAGTTACTGAAAATAATATCAAGTTAGAATACATTGGGACAAAGGAATATATTGCATACATCTCCACCAAACTGATCCCAACAGAGACATTTGAGTATCTTCGATAAAAAATTGGAGTAGTTTTTTCTCCATTGTGATCTACACAGATTTTTTCTAAGAAGAAAAGGAAAGAGAAATCATCTATGTAAAGTATATTGTTTATGTCATATCATTCAATAAAGGAACCTTAATATGTATTATTTTTATATATGTCAGTACTTTACATCATCAAGAAGCACCAGTGGAAAAAATGAATCGAAAGAGAGAAAGAAAAAAAGTAGGAAAGAAAGTTTTGAAGTATATTTTCAAGGGGAGTTACCCTTTTCCATTGATGTAAAAGAGGGAGAAAGAACATAAGCATGCAGATTGGAGGATTATTGGTTGTAGGGGGAGCATGAGTGTTTCCATCAATTCCAAAGAAGGATATTTTTGGTAAATTGATTGTCATTGATGTCAACTTTAGAATAAGTCTAGAAGCCTCTAGAAGTAATGGTTATAATTGAAGAAGTCTCCAAAGTGGTCCCCTTATGGCATAGCTTTGAGCATGGTCCTCATGGGAAGATGCTTTGAAGAAGTCTACAATAAGCCCATAGGTATGGTCATGAGGCTTGAATTTGACTAAGGAAAATGAGGTTGAAGAACATACAAGTACATGCAAAACACTCATAGATGGATATTCCTCATCATGTCATTTCCAACAGTAGGTGGCATGCCACATGGTTCCTCACAGTTGAGGAGTTATGCCCTCTTGAAATTGAAAACCCTGAAGAATGGTTAGGAATCCCCTAAATGGTTACAAAAATAAGTTACAAGTCATTAATTAAAGGGTAAAATAGTTATAACAAGAAAGTGTAGGTCAACCTTAAAGTTAAGGAAAGAAGTCACTTGGAAAAGTATAAATACACTTCAAGAAGCCTCCCATTTTCACACACATAAGTTCATTGAATATTTATTTCTCAAGTGATATTTTTGTAAATATTTTCGTAGCGTATCTAAGGAAGTGAGTTTGAGGAAGAAAGGAGTGAGAAAGTCTCAGAGTTGTAGAGAGATAAGGGTTTCTGAAAACCCTAATTTAGCGAACCCATGCAGGTCAAGATACAGGTGTCCCATGAGGCACTGCCATAGGTTGTACGACACACTCGTGTTGTGAGGCACCACCAGATGATATCCAGGGAGGATAAGGAAAATTCTATGAAGATGTTATCTTATGTTTTCTGAATATGATATGCACTAGGTTGGTCAAAGATGATATGATTTAGGTTTTCTTCATGAGTAAAGGTATGTCTTTTATATTTTTAATTGAGGCTTGTATTATGGATGGTTTAGAACATGCTTAAGGCATGTCTTGGAGGCCCATTTTTGGTACATGGTTGCATATGGTTTAGGTTCATGTCTTAGTGACATTGATACATTCTTGAGACATATCCTTGTTACTTAGTTTATGTATGTTATGGTTCATTGTTAGAGGCACATCTTTGTGATATTAGCATATATTTCGGTACATGGTACATGCTTGAGGTACATTTTGGTACATGGTTGGATACTTGATGTTGCGAATATGTTTTGATGTTGGTATATGATCTATGTGAGTGGATTGGGTTGATGATGATGATGTATTAGTATCAATGACAGTGACAAAGACAAGGATGATTTTAAGGATGGAAATTTGTTTTAAAATGTAGAAACCTTGGTGAATCTTACTAATTCTTCATATGGCAACTAGAAATGTTTGGCGATATTTTTGTAAAAATATTCAAATTTATAAGGATTTTATATAGTTTTTATAAAATTTTGGCGATTTTTAAGGTAAAATAATTTTATCCTATAGAATTTGGGCGAATCATTTTTAAAATAACGAATCTTGTTTTTAGAAAAACCATGGAAAATTAGCCCATGAGAGAAATTTAGCCCCTAAAATCATCCATGGACAAAGATAGTGACAGGGAAAGTGACAAGTTGGATTACAGATTGATGTATCAGTGACAGTGGCAGTGAAAATATCAATAGTAGTAACAGGTTGAGTCTACACTTATATTTCAGGGTGGCGGGATGAGGAAAGGAAATGGGTTCATATCCTCCTTCCGGTTGGAGATGAAGAATATAGGGAGTTGGAGCTTCCTTCAAGTTGGCCTATGAACTAAGGGGTTGGAGCCTCCTTCCAGTTTTAGTTTGATAATTTAGGGCGTTGTATTTTCCTTTAGGTTGGAGCTTCCTTCCAATTAGTGTTGGAGAATTTGGAATTTAATGATTCATATTAATGTAATCTTTGATACATATAAGAATGCATTATGCGGTTTTCTCCCATTAAATTAGGTATCCACATGAATTTTGGTGTACTGTGCATTTGGTTATTTGATGTGATATTGTTGCATGGTTGTTGGTGCATAGTGGGAAGACTCTATGTTCAAAGGTAACATACAAAAAAACCCTTAGACACCAGCCCTTTTGGCATCACTTGCAAGCAAGTGAAGTCTCACCTAAGGCATATAGAGGGGCTGTAGGTACCAAGTTTCTATAGTGATGAGGGGAAGTGAGGCAATCAAGATGTTCTTACTGGGCATTTTTCATTTCTTATTATGTGTGATGTTACTTTACTTGACATTCATTCATTCATCAGTTACTTCATTGTGCGAAATTATGACAACATATATGAATAAAACATGCAAAATACTAATCTTTCATCATCATTGCACAATACCAGTAACATATTCATAATACTAAAACTTAAATAGATCTATGTTATCCATATGACACACATAACATCACATCAAGACACAAGTTTTAATGTGGTTCAGCCCAATATGGGTTACGTCCACAATGGTTGGCTTCTCATATTACTCATTTACAATCTCCTTATAATTTCACACTGCGCTTACAAAAAGATACCACAATTAACATTACCCAAACCTTCCTGAGTCATTCTGTTGTAGTGAGATCCTAACTCCTCAGTCATAACTCAACAAGATTCCTCGAGGATTCTCCAAAACTCGACTAACTCAAAAGAAATCCATACCAAAAACTCCTCTTTTATATCAAAAACCCATTACAATTTATAGTTTTACAATAGGGCTAATCTTGTTACAGTGTGGACAAAATGTCCCGAAAATTCCAATGGTTTATAACCATTTTTCTCCTTTTCAACACCGCTCTATCATGTTTCCTCTTTATCATGCAACTTTACTCCTTGAATTCCACTCTCATCCTTCATTATGGTCCGTCTTCTAACTGCCTTTTATTCTTTGAATTATTATGGCGCAGATCCCAAAACGTAGCCAAAACCTATCCAAAACTCCTTTCCAACAGTCACCTTTGGCTCATCCCGAGCCACTTAGACCTTCCAATTCTCCATGAACTTTTCAAATTTCTTTTTTGTTTTCATGGCCTTCTCATTTAACTTTGTCTCCTTTTGCAAAATTGTGTCGACTATTTCGATATTAACTCAAGCCTGCATCTTCTCAACACTTTCTTCAACTTCCTATTTGACTATACCTTGAGTGACTGCTAATGTCATTATCACCCTATAGGATTATTCTTGTATTACCTCAATATTTTATGTGTGAACCTGTTTCTCTACCCTTAGTTGATTCATTTCTAAATACAACTTCATTCTCATATATTTTCATTACCACCTTTGTTTGGGGTAAGGTACTCATTACTTCTTTGAACTTTTTCTCCTTTTCCCGCACAACCTGTATCTTCTAGTTGATCTTCTACAGCTCCCTCTCTTCAGTTAGTTGCATCCAAATACCCATGGTTTCTACATAGAGATGATCACATTTGACTTCTAGGTTCTTTATGCTCTCCAAAACTGTGGTCATTGTCTATTCCCTTTCCCCCCTTTCTTCTGGTGGGGTACTCGGTGTCATGCATGCTTCTAAGTCGAATTTATGTGCATGGAATCCCTTAATAACTTCACTTATCTTTGTTACTTGTTCTTCAACTAGAGCCCCTATCTCTTTCCAAACCTCTGGGATTTTTTTGTAGACCTTCTCGAATGCATGTTGCATCCTTTCGACCTTCTGCACAACATCATCCTGCTCATGCTTGACTTTGTTGTATTCCATATCCAAGGCCACATTCTCTGTTGTAACCTTAACTGACTCATTAGATGTATTTTATGCATGTGATTTCATTTCTTGCATCATGCTCGTCTACAATTCTTGCAATATATATGTCAGTAGTTGAGATAACACTAAGTTAATATGACCTAGTTCCATTGTTGTTCATGAATCTTTATTGTGGGAAACTCTACCGCCCCTATTGCTAACTTTATCAATATGCATTTTCCTGCTACCTCTAATGACTGAGATATTTCCATCCCTACCTACCCATTCTTTGTAGTACCAGTTGTTTGTTCATCCTCTGTCTGTTGTGCTGGCGCAGTCTTTACTTCTTCTAGAAATTGGTGTAACTAAGCCATATGTTCCTCCATATTCCTATGCATTTCTTCATACTAGTGTGTTGCATGATGAAACGTTTCATTTGTGACTTCTTTAACTTGATCACCAATATTTTCCAAGTCTTCCTCTCTCAAGGATTTGATAGTCACTTCCTTGACGACTTTATGCTTCTTCCGTTGTGGTATGTATTTTCCTGTCTCTGACTCTTTCCGCTTCCTATCTTTGCATGGTGCTATATTCTACATTGTTTCTTCTGTGCCATTTATTCCTCCTGACATTGCTTCTTTGTCTCGTTCATCAGATATCTCTTCCACTTTAGGGTTTGGTTTCTCTGATGGCCCTATTTCCATTGCTGGAATCTTCCACTCGTCGTCCAAATCTACCATGATATGTTCCATCTTGTCTTGAGTTAACCTGTATTGTTTAGGAATCCATTGTTGATCCAAGTCCTTTTTCACTTTCACATACATATGGTGGTGCCCTACCTTAAAGTGCACAACTTCTTTATACGCATTGACCACCTGTGGTGGTATGCACAGTGTCCTCTCAATGCTTTCCCTAATGGTTTCTTTATAAATATAAAAGGAAAAATTGTTTTACATTTGTCGCACCTTGTGTGTAGTATGCCATAAGTTTTAATATTACACAACTAGACATAGATTATCCTTAACTCCCAAACACTGCATATCTTCGGGATCCCTCCATGATGATAGTGCAATTAGAATTAATATCCATGCATAGTGTAACTTAGTGCCTTTATTCTGTGCCTCTTCACAATCAATCAAGAACTAGTTGAGTACAAACGTCGCCCAGTTCATCTGGATTCCCTCGATGCACTTTTCAGCTGTCGTTATTACTACTGCTGGGACTTGATATTTCTAACACCTTGTTAACAACTCACAAGATAATTATTTTGCTACAAACTATACTGTCAGATCGCATATGCTTTCTACATATAAAATGTGTTGTCCTCGAAACATATGAAACTTCTCCTTCATGCTCTTAGATAGAGCCTTTTCATTCTTCTTATCTGCGAATAATAGTTATGGGTCCTTCCCTTACGACAGTAATATAGTAATGCACATGATCAAGCATGTATCAATTGAGACTGGCTTTTCGAGCCACAAGTATCCCCCGTGCATGCAACTCAAAAAAACTTTCATGCAGGTGTTAATATTTGGGCTCATCCCAAAGTTTGGTCTATAGAATAGGTTTAGAATGCCTGCTTTCTGCAACCTTGTTGCTCATATTTCTGGCCATATGACCACCATCTTCATTTCTTCACTAACATGGCTCTTCAAATACTTGCTTGGCACCATCTGCGAAAACTTCTTCTTGTCTATAATGTCATGGTATGAATACTTTAAGCTTGGTATGAAACCTAACATGTATTCTTTCATAATTACTCCATGTGGAATCTCTAGCTCCATGAGTGGGTACTTCACATCTTTCTATAAGTTGACCATTTTTTGTGGACGACTTTCTTGGTGGTATGTAATCCGTGGGGAATCTCGACGTTGAGGAGGATGCCCTCAGTGTCTCTTCAACTACAAGTGTCATTGTTGGTTGACTTTGGTACTGAAGTTGAATCCACTGTTTCCCTGGGTTGTGGCATCTTCCTCTGCAATTGTTCTTTACGTACAATTGGTCTCTACAACTTGTCTCTGCAACTCGACTCTGCAACGCAACTCTGTAACTCTTCTCTACAAATCCTTCTTGCTTGGCTCTCTATACAAACTATAACTGACAACAAACTTTCCCCATCGACCCTTCGCTTCATTTTATACCTCATCGCCCCTTATCCGGATTATGCTGAGAACGAAATGAGACAAAACCAAAAATATAGAAGAGAACAAAGAAATACAGTAAAACCCAACTTCTATTAATGAATAAGATAGAAAAACATTGTAGAACAAAAACTGGCAGAATGGAGTAGCTTATCTCTGAAAAGAAATGGATGTTGGCTATGCTTCATTCGTAACAAGCTTTACATCACACTCCATTGCATGCTTAAAGGGTCTCCTTCACCTTAATTATATATGAGAGAGTGTGAGGAGAAAAATTCCCATGATGCATGTGGGATAAATTAGTCTAATTTTATAAAATTCCATAGGCATGTAAAACATTAGGACTTCTCAGGAGGTCACCCATCCCAATACTAGTCTATTCTAAGTGCACTTAACTGTGGATTTCTAACGGGATCGGATGCATTAGCATGATGCTATAATCTTGTAAATAAGACCACTAGGAAATCATTACATCATGTATGTAATTAAAAAATGAAGATGGAATTACATTCAATTCCCCATAAAAAGGGTGAATATCATTGTTTATCAAAACCATAGGCTTCGAATGTTGCTTCAGTGGCAAAGGTGGATCGCCACCCAGATCAACCTGGATCATTACTGATTTGTTTTATGCTGAGAATGAAACAAGACAAGAGAGCATGAAAACTTGACCTGGGAAGCTCATTACAGTCAGGTAGTAGGACATTTCAGTGTAGAGAAAATAGTGGTAGTACTGCAAAAGAATTTTTATTGGCTAAAGCTTCAAGAAGATGTTCACAAGTACATCAGATCCTGCACTACCTACACCATTTTCAATCCCGCCATCAAGAAATAGAAGTTATACACCCCTATGCCTACTATGGATAAGCCTTGGTAGTGCATCTCCATGGACTACTTTTCTGGTCTGCAAATATACAAAAACCAAATTATGGTAAAGGTAGCCCTAAATCCCAAGCCAAAGAACAGAGAAAGGATGTCTAGCCCTTAGATAACCATCCCAAGCCACCAAAAAAGAACGGTACTAGGAAATTGAAGAAGGAAATTGGTAAGTGTTGCGAGTTCCAAACACTCCCTTGGCACAATAATGATGAATGTCACTCAAAAAAACTATTTCTAGCTGAGATGAAAGCCCCAAGGTCAAATGCTAATGCAAAAAATTATTCAGAACTAGAAAAGGGAAAGTGAATCATTGACGTAGAACCCAGTGTCACCATTGCTACCTCAACAGTCCATCCAGAGGAACCGGAGGAGCTTGAAGAAGGGGAGCACCTCTTCCACTCACAGATGTGGGTGAAGGGGACCCCACTCCATTTCTTTGTTGGCAGTGGTAGCTAGAAGAACTTGATATTAGTAGAGGTTTTCAAGGAATTGAACCTGAAAAAGATGCCACATCCTTATCCATACACCATTGGTTGTATTATCCAAGGGCGGGACATCTACATCATCCATCAATGCCTCCTACACTATGGCATCAAACCCTACAAAGATGAGATATTGTGTGATGTTTCCCACCTTGAATTTTGTGATTTTTTGTTAGGAAAACCATATATGTGGAAGAATCATGTTGTTTATGAATCTATGCCCCATAGTGTCATTATTACTTTGGGATATCAACTCTACAGGGTATCGGAGGCAGTCCCAAAGGTTGCGATCTCTTTCATCTTCGTGAATTAGTGAATAATGTTGGTCTCTTAGACCAAGAGGTTTGTCCTCTTTATGGTTTGATCAAAATTTGAACACAAGGTCATTGTAACCATCGAAACCTCTACATGGGATATCTCTACACAACAACGACAAGTGGAAAATATAGTAGAGGAATACAAAGACATACTTACCTTGCTTACTGGGGGCCCTATTCATTGTCAGGTAAAGAACTCAATTGATCTAACACCAAGTTCTACTCTGCCTAACGGCCATGTGTACAAGAGTTCTGTTATGGAGAATAATGAAATCAAAATCAATATCCAAGAGCTAATTTTGAAGGGCCACATCAAACCAATCTCCTCACCTTGCGGGCGTCGAATTGTTTTGGTAGGGAAGAAGGATGGGACATGGAAACATTGTATTGATTACAAATCCATGAACAATATCATAGTAAAGAGCTAGTACCCAATTCCCCAAATTGATTATCTTATCGATCATCTCAATGAAGCTAAGTTTTTCAATAAGATTAATTTTAATTCGGGCTACCACCAGGTGTCAATTGAGAAAAATGATGTGTTGAAGATGACCTTCAAGTTTAAAGAAGGTCTCTTTGAGTGGTTGGTAATTTATTTTTTCTTGAATAATTCCCCAACCACATTCATCCAGATGATGTATGATATATTATGGCCATTCACAAACTCCTTTGTGGTTGTATATTTGGACAACATCCTTATATTCAACAAAACTTGGGAGGAACATTTGGAGCATATTAAGCAGGCCTTGGGCATGCTGCAACAACACAAGTTGTATGCCAATTTGGATAGATTTTCCTTTGGAATGTAGAGAATCCAATATTTTGGATACATCATGGATGAGAATGGTGTACATGTGGATCTAGCCAAGATCAAAGTCATCTACGATTGGCCAGCCCTGGAGACAATGACCGAGCTCCGCAGCTTCTTGGGCCTCTCCAAATTATACCTATCGTTTATGTTCGCATTCGCTCATATTTCTTGGGCCCTAAGAAAGGAGACCAAGGGTGGAGATAAGGCCAAGTTTTTGTCGTATGTGCCCCAATAAAGAGCATTTGAGGATTTGAAATCGGGCATCTACTCGACATCAGTCCTTATTCTTCCAAACTTGTAACGACCATTTGAGATTGAGATAGATGCTTAAGATTATGCTATCAGTGTAGTACTCACTCCACATGGGAATATGGTAGCTTATCATAGTGAAACTCTATCTGATATTGCTCGCAGATACCCCATATACAACAAAGATATGTACTCCATTGCGTAGGCATGTGAACAGTGGAAGAATTACATTCTGGGGAAGGAAACGATCATCCACATTGATCATGGGCCTCTACAATTCATGCAGACACAAGGAAAGTTACAAAATGAACATTATCAGAAGTAGTCCATGTACTTGCAACAATTCCACTTGAGTGTCAAGCACAATAAGGGTAGCTACAACCATGTCTCAAATATCCTAAGTCAACCCCCGGTCGTAGAACTAACGATATTTCTCAACTCTTATGGACATGAGACATCTGGATGGCCACAATTATATAATAATGACTTTTAGTTTGCTACTTCCTATCAGACATTGAGTGTGGGAAAAATAGTTCCAGACTTTCATCTCTAGGATGGATCTCTATGCCATCTGAGTCATCTTTTTGTTCCTTCAAGCGAGCATGCAAAGCTGATCTATGAAGCTCATTACAGCCAGGGAGTGGGTCATTTTGGTGTAGAGAAAACAATGGACATACTACAAAATCATTTTTATTGGTTGAATCTTCATCAATATGTTCACAATTACATTAGATCCTGCACTTCTTGTGTCATTCAAAGATGATTTTAAGGATGGAAATTTATTTTAAAATGTAGAAATCTTGGCAAATCTTACTAATCCTTCATATGTCAACTATAAATGTTTGGCGATATTTTTGTAAAAATATTCAAATTTATAAGTATTTTATATATTTTTTATAAAAATTTGGCTATTTTTAAATTAAAATAATCTGATCCTATAGAATTTGGGCGAATCATTTTTAAAATAGAGAATCTCATTTTTAGAAAAACCATGGAAAATTAGCCCATGAACGAAATTTATCCCCTAAAATCATCCCTGGTGTCATTTCCAAGCATGCCATCAAGAAACAAGGGCTATACACCCCTCTTCTTACTCCTATAGGCCTTGGGAGTCCATCTCCATGGAATACATGTCTGTTCTACATTCAACCAAGCATGGTAATGACTATGTCTTTGTGGTCATTGATCGATTATATAAGATGGTAGTTTTGGCACCCTACAAGAAGAGCATCACAGTCCAAGCCACCACCAAGATCTTCTTTACATATGGTTGGGTTCATTTTGCGCTTCCACACACTATTATCTCCAACCAGAAGATATTCCCACTTCAATACGATCCTTAAACCATCACCAATGTGGTGGGTGAGAATTATTTTGAATTAATTATTCCTCCTTTCCTTGGCTTGCACCCTATATTTAATGTGGAACTGCTTCGACCATATTTTCCACCTCCCTTGGATGCTTTAGATGCGAATGAGCAGCTGAACCCTCAAGAACTCAATCTTGACTGCATAAAATAGGAGACAATTGATCAGATCATGGACACCAATACAAAGGACACCCACCAACTGACCATCCAAGTCTATCGAGTCGTCAAAGCAGAGAAATTTCTTCATCAGGGAAAGTGGCTCACCAGGAGTTAGATTCAGCAGAAGTTTCCCCATATGATGGAGGAACTTGATTAAATGGAGACCATTGCTTCCTAAGGGGGGAGTAATTATCTATGTGTACATTGGTGGCCACCCACCTGTTCCATTGGATGAAATCATAGTTTTCTATTTTGGCAGTTTTTCTACACTTTTTCGGGTCCTGAACTTTTGGGGCCATTTTGAGGCCTTAAATAGTGTTTTCTAGGCATGCTAGCATCCAAAAAATAGCAAAAGGTATGGTATGGGATGAATTTAATGTGTACTTATCTACTATACATTTTTGACAAGGTTTTGATCACCCCAAACAGAGATCGTATGAAAAATTTAACGTATCAACTACCCCCATCGAGCCCACAAACCTTTTGTTGTTTTATCTCCCAGGGTTAGGGTTTTGAATGTTTAGGGTTTTCTCAATTATTATTTATTTTAAAAGGGAATTTGAATCCTCATTGTAATCAAATTCTTGCATATGATCTTAGCCGACACATCTCTTCTCAGAGATAAGCTACCACCATTCTAACTAGCTTGTGTGCTTTTGCATTTTACAGTCTTTTGTATTTTCAGACAATGATTAATAGAATATGAGTTTCACTGTATTACTGTGTTCCATTCCATATCTATTTATATTTCTTGTTATATATTTTGTTATATTTCTTCCTTCATAACGTTCTCAAAATAATCGGGATCAGTGGTATCATAGCAGTTTTCTCCTTGTCATTCTTAGTGCATGTCCCTGATGAGGTCAGGGTATAGAGAGTTGGGTCTCAAGCTTGTTTCTATTGAATACATCTTCTCTTGCATGCCCAAGAAACCTCCCATGGTGGAATAAAATATGGACAATGGGGCAGGAGATCCTTTCAAACTCTTTCTCAAGGAATCCCTCACGTGACAGAGGAACGAGATGATAGATAATTTCCCCCAGATCCTTCAATGGTTGTCGACAACAATGGAATAACCTTCAACCAGTAGTCACTTCGAAGGTGTGACACCCTTCATGGTACAAGTTAAATTTGATATTCATTTATTTGAAGGATATATAGACACTGAAGCTTTGGAAAAATGGTTAAGTCTGGTATAGGGTTATTTCTCCATCCAAAAATTTTCCAACAGTGAAAAAATCACTTTCATGCCCCTTAAGGCCCTTTCCCATGTCAGTGATTGGTGGGAGACTTACTATGAGCAATATGTTGAGGAATATTCTGAAATTTTTGAGCCAGGACCCACTTGTGTGACTTTTGTTGATACTCTCAAGGAACAATATTACCCTGTTGGAAATTATGGTGACCAGTACACAAGGTCGACCACATTGCACCAAGAGAGGGGCCAAATGGTGTCAAAGTTCACAAATACCTTCCATACCTTGTGCACCAAGATGGGTATCAAATAGCTCGAGTGGCATCTGTTCCTAAAATACCATGGGGCTCTACACAGGTACATCTAAATTGAAATGGAGTTTCTGGACATCTCGTCATTGGGAGCCGCTTATTGGTATGCTATCAGAATTGAGTAGATATTTAAGAAGAAGAACAAGTGGGTGTTTGGGTCTGCAAATCCGCAACAGTCAAAGTATGGTAAGGGTGGCCCTAACTCCCAGGACAAAGGACAGAGGAAGGATGTCCAGCCCCAGGATAACTAGCCCAAGACACCATCAAAGTGTTAGGTTGTTATATTCTTTGTAGTGAAATTCGAGGCGGATCGGCTGGCAGTCAAAGTCGAAGTTCGAGGTGGTTCAACCGTGTAAAGACGAAGTCGAGGTGGATCGAAAACAAGTCAAAGGTTGAGGATATTCGACCAGGTAAATTCAAATTTGAAGGTCGAGGTGGTTCGACATGGTAAATACATCGAAAGAAAGTCAAATAGTTCAATCAACAAGAGGTTAACAAGCGAGTGTGTGGAAACGGATTGAATACCGAATGAAGGCCAACTGGTATTCGACAAGTAATATGACTTGGTAGTCAACTGTAACAAAATCTTGATATTCATGATATTTTTAGCCAATGATCTTCATGGTTATGTAACCATTTTTGGGATCCTTTTCTTTAGGGTTTTTCATGTTGTAAATCCTATAAAGAAGGCATGTTGTAAGGCTATAAAATTGTATCAATGAATCAATCAATAATCGTAGAGGTTGTTGGTCATGTATATGTAATTTGAATTGGCTACAAGGTTGTTCTTATGTAAGAAAGAAGGTATGATATCGATTGTGTCATAGGTGTGGACCAAGGTTAGACATGTAACCTTTTATTTTGAATGAATAAGACAACAATGAGCATAACGCTCAAGGAATGTTGGTTTTCCTAGTTTGGGTTTCCAAGGTAAAATCTTTGTGTACTATGTGCTTGATGTGTCATTTACTTTCTTGATTAAATATTTCTTCCTCTCTTCTGCTATGTTTAGTGTGGAAGTGTGTCTCATTTCCTAACATGTGGTATCAGAGCTTGGTTTAACAACCTTGGATCTTATCTAAACTCTAGGTTCAGTAAGAGGTGTAAGTTAGAAATATCTAAAGATCATGCTAAATATTGTGTTAAAGAATGGTGAGAAGCTCGAGATTAGAGATCAAAAAATTCAATGGAATTTTTTTTATCTTTGGAAGCTTAAAATTAAATATCTCCTTGTAGATCGAGAACAATGGAAAACAGTATGTCCAAGTACCATGTTGGAAGGTACATCGATGGAAGAATGGGAGAAACTCGAG
>JASDQU010297158.1:1387-14083 GCA_032191745.1 Picea mariana | reverse complement strand
TACTATCTTCAAAAGTGTGATTTTGAGAAGCTGATAAGTGTAACTTTCTTCATGAAAATGATCTTGAAGAAGAGTTAGATCTTCCATCACCATGTCATTATCATGTCATCATCTCGATAACCAAAAATGTGGATAACACTAGGAGAGGTTGAAAGTGAGATGGATTGTACTAGATCTAACAGTTCTAGATCAACTAGAGATGAAAAGGTAAGGAGAAGATTTCATAGACGCACATAATTTTTTATTACCGGAGGGTCATGTGATTATGATGATGAGAGCATAGGTGACATTGAGTTTCCCTTGAGGTATATACATCTAGTGCAACGATGGGTACCTAAGGAGCTACCTCAATCGGCACAAATTTCTTCATTAATGGGAGGATATATTGCATTGCACCATCATCCTTACATGGATTGGGGCTATTTTCCATGGATGGAATAAAGGTCAAATATGGCACTATAACTGAATTGATGGAGTATGTCAGACCATTATACAAATACAATCACTGGTTGATGTTGGTCCGATATACACGAAGTGTGCGGAGATAGGGATTTGCTGCAAATTATATACAACTAGTAGACAACAATCAAAACAAAGGGGCAACTATGCATATTGATAGAAAGCCAAAAGCATCTGGAAACATTGTGGGCTTTATAAATAGTACACGACTAGGGACAAAAACTAAGCAACCAAATTGCATATTTGAGTGGCATGTAGGAAATTGTATATTATTATGTGCAACAAAATCAATAGTTGCAGGTGAAGAGTTGTTGATCGATTACAATTTGAATCGAATAAATGGAGGGGATGCTACTATGGGGGTAAATATATTATATACCATTTAACTCAACCTTTGATCAATCACTCTTATTATTTATTTTTTTTCATTAATTATATTATATACCGTTTAACTGAACCATTTTCATTAATTGTCTTGCTTCTTGTATTGTGGCAGAGTGATCATGCCCAAAAGCCTGCACGACCTGGAGGTAGCTACGATCAGGTAAACTTCAATGTAATAACAATTTTTTTATTATATAATAGTTGTTAATATTCGACCTTTTCCATTCTTATGAGTTCAATATTTCAAGATGATATCATGTTTATTATATTGTGGCAGGGGGTCAGTCCTCATACGAGACAACTTGTAGCATCTGCACTTGAGGTAAACATAAGTGTAATAGTAATTCACTAAAGTTTCTTTTCATTGATGACATTTTTTAAACATGTTTAATTCTATAGTTTTAAATTTGAATATGTCTTTCTTCTTGTGTTGTGGTAGGGTGATCGTGGCCAGAAGCCACAACCTAGTGGAGGCATCTCCGATAAGGTAAACATCTATCTAATAGCAACATTTTTTTTATATTATATAATAGTTGTTAACATTCAATCTTTCCCATGCTTATGATATCAATATTTCCATATGATAACATGATTATTATATTGTGGCAGGGGGCTAGTCCTCGACGTACAACAAAGCATGTAGCTTCTACGTCTGAGGTAAACGTAAATATGATTACAATATCTAATTGTTTTAATGTTACAATTATTTTCATAAATTTTATTGATTGATTTATTGTGTCAGGGTGACCATGGAAATTCACCTGCAACTACATTTTTCCAGGGTGACCGTGGAAAGTCACCTATTGTGTCGCATCAGGTAAATGTTAATAGTAACTAAATATGATTACAATAACTAAATTTCTTTAATGTTAAAATTAATTTCATTAATTTTATTGATTAATCTATTGTGGCAAGGTGACCATGGAAAGTCACCTAGGGGTAAATCAGTCCAGGGTGATTGTGGGAAGTCACCCGCAATGCCTCATCAAGTAAGTGTTAGTGTAATAGTAACTAAATTTGATTACAATAACTAAATTTATTTAACATTAAAATTAATTTCATTAGTTTTATTGATTAATGTATTGTGGCAGGGTGACCATGAGAAGTCACCTAAGGGTAGATCAGTCCAAGGTGACCGTGGGAAGTCACCTGCAATGCCGCATCGCGTGTCACATCAGGTAAGTGTTAGTGTATAATAGTAACTAAATTTGATTACAATAACTAAATTTATTTAATGTTAAAATTAATTTCCTTAAATTTTTTGTTTGATGTTTGTAGTCCACACTTGATGTGGATGATGAGGTGTTTGAGGAAGAAATATTTTATTCGAAAAACCCAATGGAAACTGTCTGGAAGGCCTTGAAAAGGGAAAACATAGAATTACTTGTTTTGATTAGCAGAAGACCCATGACAAAGGAGATCAACGCAATAATTAATGAGATGAAAGCTCAAATACATTCTTATGGGGTAAGTGAAATCTTTACATAATTTTGTCAATTATGACATATATTCATTTATGATTTTTATTTTTATATTTTTTTATATGATCTGATAAAGTCGAGTATTCCTTTTGTAGGAGTTTTTAAAACCCGAGAGTGGACAACCTAAAGAGACCGTTATTGGTAGCAATGATGCTCCAGTGTGACCACAATGTCAACATAACATACCGGTGAGTATTTTTTACTCTCCCTAGGTTGGCCTAAAATCAATTGATGAGGATATTGATTTTGAATAGCATGACATGCCCGAGAAGGGCCATACAAAAATTGGGACTCCACATGATGTTGGAGATGAACCTAGTGTCAATTGCGAGGAAACTTATCCTGGATCAGCACGAGAACCTTAGATCGCACCTTTTTGGTGGACGACGCTTGTGTTCCAATAAAGATACAAAATATTGCAGGTATTTATTAATAAACTGATTGATTTTTATCATGTAATTGAAATGCATATATGTCAAAATTATTTTAAATTAATGATCATAACATTTTTGCAGGAAATAATGTATTCTAAAGGAACTTGAATGACAAGGCATTGGATATTTTATGCCTCACCATTCGCACAAGGTGGACTAGCCAAGATAGCAATTTGAAAGATGAATTGATAAGCCATATGATAAACTTGTTTGGAAATACATTCAACAAAAAAGTGGTCACCCAGTTAGCTGGCGAGAGTTTGAAATATACTAGGGCACATTATATGCAAAGATTGGAAAAAATCCTCAAGTATGAGCGCCCTCCCATGGTTTCGGAGAAAGAGTGGAAGGCACTGATAGAGAATGCAAAGGATAATTTGCTAAAAAGACAAGGAAAATAACCACGACCTAGTAAAGAAAGGTACAACACATATCATATTTTTAGTGAAATATGCTCAATTTTGTTTTGTTTTTTGTTTTAAATAACAATTGCGACATCTAACATATTTCAAAATTTTCATAGGTTGCCCGACACCTCCAAAGAAATAAAGGCTAGAGCGGAAAATCACAGGAAACATAAACTGGGCCAGGGTGGCTACAAAAAACTAAGAGCACGAATCATAAGAATTAAATGATTAATTGTGGCAAACATTTATTTAACAATAGCGAACAAATAATTGTTTTATTACAAGAAATTTTAATGATGTTATGCATTGTAGGGAAATGTGTTCAAATCCTCTTCCATCGAGGAATACCTAAAGCTTGGCTTCAATTTTGGTTTTCAAAGTGTGGTTGAATATCGAAAAATATTGGGGCAGACACCAATCTCCCTAATGATGCAAATACAGGTAAATAAAATCAATAAGGCCATCATTGTAGTATAGCTGTAAAATATATTCATGATTGATTATATCACCAATAACTAAATGTTTATGTTTGTTTTAAGCAAGATTGTGACTGAAGTAGTGAGGGTAGCGGTATTCAACATATACTAGTTGATAGTGGGGAGCACCTGTCACATGATATTGGGGAGCAGACTAGCCATTCGGGTATTTATGCTTTAGAAATAAAAGTATCTATTATGATTATATATATTTATTTGTTAACGTGTACTTATATAGTTTCTTCTTTCAATGGAAGAGCATGTAGCTCATGAGGGTGAACTGCAAGAGGAACAAACGACGCAAGCAATGAACACACCAGTTGTCACAACTAGACAAACATGTAAAGAGAAATATTGTAATTTTATTTGAAATAATGAAATAGTTATTTCAATAATATTTTAGCATATCAATATGACCGTTTTCATTGTTGCAACTGATGCCCATTTGTAGTTTCCTCCACGCCTTGCTCATCGACATACTAGAAGTATGGTACGTGAGGGAATGGAAACACAATCAACACGAGGACAAGGCACAAGAAATGCATTGCCAGATGAGGATGATGATATTCCACTTGTGGGTTTTATGAGAAAATAAAATAAAAATTGATTGTATAAATTATGACTTGTATTTTGATGACTATTGTTATTAATATGAATGAATGTTTATATGACGTGCCTCCTTATGCATGAATGTTTATATGTTTTCTATGTAAAAGAAATCATTTATTGGGTATGGGGAATTGAGAGTGATGTTGGGGGGGGGAGGGGCCATATGAGCTCCACCTTCACATGGTTGGACCTATTTAGTAGAGAATAACTTATTCTTGAAACAAAGAGAAGCTCATTAAGGTATTCCACTTTAGTATTTCAAGAGTCTTTTACATGTTTAAATGCATGTTTATTTACTTACATATTATTTACTCATATAAAAATTTTGTCTTTGATGATTTCTGCAGGTCTTGGCGATGGAAATGCAACTCGTGGACAACTCTTATCAAGTTGTATGGGCTAATGGACCTGGCAAAAGGACATTTATAAGGTAACAATTTTGACGTGTTTTTTATAGTCTAGTTAGCCCATTGGTTTTATTCTATTAGTAATTGATAATTGGGTGCCTATTTTATAGTCTCATGTGAAAAAGAGGGATGAAGGACACCTTGGATGGTTTCTGGCAATATCATGGAGAGAATGATCGATTTCCCTAAACAAAGGTCTCGATTTTCAATCATTTCTATCGCAAGGTATGATTGCTATATGTTTTGCAGTGCCCATCCATTGCATTTTCTGCTCCATGTCATGATTTGAAGCTATGATCATCTTCAAATGGTTTAAAAGTAGCATTTAGACCAAATTTCATTACTTGAAATTTCCTTAGGAAAGTCCCCACAATCAATTATAGACTCTTCTAGAGTATTCCTTCTATTGTAGGTAATGATCCCCTTTCTGGAAATACAGTGAAAGGAGACAATGATCAAAACTCCCTTAAAGTGTTCTTATAACGATGTTTAAGAGGTGTTAAATCTTCAATAGAGGGGGTGCTAAAGAAATTGCAACATTATCAAAGATTTTTAGGAATCTCTTGTATTTTTTGTCTATGTTGGTTTGTTGCCAAAGAAAATACAATATATTATTATCAAATAGTGTTATAAATCCTTTCCACGTTGGCTTGTAGCTAGTTAATGAATAAGATTTGAGTTTAGATTTCACATAGCTTTGGAATCATTCTCCTCCTTTAGGAGATCTTTGAGAGTCCTCACTAAAACTAGGGTCAATAACAATGGACATGTAGTATTTACACTAGGTTGTATTTTGGATAGTCATCATAACACATTGGATTCATGTCCAACGAAAATGCATCCAACTTAAATGAATTGTCGGTAAAGTGGGACTATTTCAATGCTTGCACGTTTAATGAATTTACTACTACTTTGTGGGATCAATTGTCTTATATTTTGCATTTTTGAACCAACCTTGAGGAAACCACAGGCTATTGAAGGGTTGCTAACCCATATTTACATTATTAAACTAAACAAAATGGGTTAATAAGGGCATCACACATTAAATACAAGGCTAGCACACTAGTGATTGAAAGTGGGTAGTCAATGGGACAATTGTAAAATCCATTGCAAGCACTTGTTATTTTGCAGAGAATCTAAAGCATTGGAAACCACCATTACAAAATTTTCAAAAAAATGATGGACCTTCAAGAGAGAATGACTTCTTAAATATATTATTAGTTACTATTAAATAGGTTTCTTAATTTCACGAGATGAATCTATTATATTATCAAGTAATTACACAAAATAAATCCCTAGTGTTACACTCATCCTTCAAAGTCTAACCCCTTGTACACTATTACCATTGCATTGAAAGAACCATCCACTTGGTCCAATTTAGTTGAATTCCTCATCAAGCACATGCTATCATCCTCAATCATGGCATCTTTCTCATCCAACCTCAAATTCTTTGGAAAAATCACCCACATGAGGAACTAACATGACCGTGTTATGGAGTAAATCTATGACATATCCATACAAGTCACTTAGATATTTGCCCATGCCTACCAAGAATTTATTCACCTCATCATGCATTTCCTTTGCAATAATAAACATATTCTTCTTGGTACGAAACTAACTGCATTCTTCCAACTAATATTTTGAGTTAGCAAAGTCTCAACCAAATAATTTACTACAGATCTTCTCCAGATAGCCTAACTAGCGGTCTAAGTATTTGTCCTCATGTGTTGGAGTGACTGATATGATTTTTCATTATCTGGCCATGGAGAGGCATAGCTCCATCCCATCAAAACACATAATGCTTTATACTATCCCAACTGTTCTAATCGCAGCCTGGGATTTGGGGCATTGTGTGCATGCATAACAAGGCTACGTGTCTGTAAAATATTTGGATTGACTGCAAAATACAACTGGTACAACTTTGACAAATGTCAAATATTAATTGAGCTAAAATTTGAAGAACATAAGATATAAAATTCTAACTGTAATTCCCCTGTGCCAAAAGCTAATATTACTTTGAGATTACCCATTCTTGAAATATGAGGCATGCCAATGAAAATGCATCAACTATGATGTGTATTAGAGTGGACTTAAATTAAATTTGTAATAAGCCATGGACTGAGCCATTTGCAAGTTGAAAACATGGTGTTAGAAAAACTAGGGCTGAAACGATAGGTTATCTTAGCAATAAAAAAATATCCTTTCAAAAATTTAAACACTAAATATGTGACATAGACTTAACCCATAACCAACATAACATAATTAAAACTTAAACATAAATGCATAACCCAGATAGCTTAATCAAACTGAAGCATGATATACAACAACAAACATCCATAGAAATAGCATGGGTGTGAAGCACTCTATACCCCTCATATAAATGAGAGCAATCAGTCCTAGTTACACCTTTCCTTCCCCGTTAGTGTTAATTCCTCAAATGTAAATCCACCTCTACTATACATCCCAACAAAACACTTCAAAGTTTCATCCATATAAATTTGTTTGATATGTTTAATAGGTTAAATTAGGGCAAGCATTGAGCTAACCATGGACAAATTCTACTCTGCTTTTCCAAAACAGAGTAATATGATTATTGCATACAACTTCAAGTTATGAATAATACTTAAGATTTCAGACACATTATGTGTGTAACCCATAGAAATTGAAAGGTCAAATATGACCACCTTGTCACATATTTGTTAACTAGTAAAATGTCTATTTCTTATGAATGAATCAATTATAGAATTAGGAAAACTAAAAAGTGACTCAAAATGCATAGAATGGGTGACTAATGAAAAGTTGTTGGATCTACTAGATCAAGGCCATTACAAATTCTAGGTTGCATGAAAAAACTATCTTTGCTTTAGAATTCATCAATAACCCTTACAAGTACAAATCACTTCATTAATATGATGGAATCAAACTGCATCCCTCACAATGATGTTGCAGTGAATCACTTTTGGAGATCAATTTCATATTCCAAAGAGGTCTTGATAATGTACTAATAAGACTGTAACAATATCCAGCTTCAACTTTAGTAGAAAATAATATGCTATATTTTCTCATTGTTCTACATCATGCAACACATAATTTGTATGAGGCATGTAGCCTTCTTCCATTTTCCTAATTAAATCTCCTAGTTTTGTATCTATGTTATGTCTGGGGGTGTGTTGTCTCCTACAAGAAATGCATGCACCATATTCTTGACCTCAATCCAAATGCATCTAGGTGTATTTTATGTCCCCTTTTCTTTCATTGTTAATCTCACCTTTGCTACACCATCCCAACTACCTACTCTTCCATAAATGTTTTAAAGTGTCACATATGTTGCAACATTGTTTGGTTCGAACAAAACGAGTTTTTATGTAGCATGTTTACCAAGTTATACATCTCCATGTATTCTACAAACACCAAGCAAGGAACTACATACAACAACATCAAGTTCAATTGGCATGTGTTTAATAAATTCCTTTTCCTCATCATGGCCAAGAAGATCAACCATACAGCCATAGTGATCGACTCTTGGTGTGATGCAATACTGAGTTTTGGCCCACTAGATGCTAGAGTTGGAAGCATCACAAAACACATCAAGGCAATCCATTTCATTTTGTCATGATTACTTGTCCTCGATAGTGGTCAAGAAAGAGTTGTACACCAAGTGGCCATTGATAAGTATGCTCTTCATACCTGAAAAGAGGAATTCCCCAATTGTGGTCCAGATTCACTCGATAGTTAGGAAGATAACAAGAGATTTAGTTGCAATAACATGGAGTGTTGAAGCTAATAGACATCCTTGTTGAATGGATCAAAACAACCCTATATCCTCATACTTCCACCTATTTGTAGACAAACATGAAGAAAATTGGTAAAGAGGGTGTCTAAACTATTGATTATTGTTGGAATAAAACAAAGGTCTTTACCATGGCCAAAATGAAGGGCCACTCAACCCAATCATAGGCCTTTTCAAAGTCAATTCCATGCCTCAAAACATTGTATCTTATCTACACATATGGTCTAGTCTTGTCTTTTTTTTTATGCTTTTTGAAGTTTGAATAATATTTAATATAAGGACTGCTGGAATATCTGAAATTCAAATTCATGAGTGCATTATACAGTTTGCTTGATGGATCAACTGACAATTCCAAGTTTGAGGATGAATGTCGAGCAATCATTGGAACACAATCATATATGTTGTTTACTTTGGATAAATTGTTTTTCAAACTTGTAAAGCAGGCGTAGTAAGGATAATATTGTAAATGTTTTGAACCTGCACAGAATAGATCTAGCTAGCAAATGACATACGCAATTTACAGAGAAAATATGAGAAAAGAGAAGTAGGAGAGAAAGAATGGAAGAATTCTCATTAACCAAATGAATGAATGATAACTTACACATGATATACTATGTATAATTCAACTAATGTGCACTGGAGGAGAAGCCAATGTGCCATAATGGTGATCTAGAGTGATCTGGACAAACACTAACAGTTACGGGAGTAAACTGCCACCTAGTCTAGTCTCTCAGGTAGTTACAGGAGTGAACTGCCACCTAGTCTAAGTTAACTAGTCTCTCAGTCTTCATTTAACTGACTAAAACAAAGTGAAGTGAGGAGGATATTAGGGAATCATGAGTAATGCACTAGTCTAGTGATAATCCCAAGGACAATGCGCATTAGCTGGTGATGATCCCAGTGTGGCATTTAGACTCCACTCAATTGATCAAACTGAAGTGTGAACTAAAGAGAATATTCTCCTAGAGGAATATTCTTCCTAAACTATAGGAGACTGAATAATGACTAATAAACATAGGGAAAACCTTAATAAAAAGAAATCCTAGGTATCTCCAACACCCCCCCTGAACATCACTATGGTGAAAATAAAGAATGGGTCCCGGAAATGAGGCCATGTTAGGTACCCAAATACAAAAGATACACTGAAATAAAAGAGGAAAGATGAAAAAAATCATTGGAACCCCCCCCCTCAAAGTACAATGTATGTAAAAAAAGAAGAACCAACAGTTTCTAGGAAACTATGTCCTTCACTCCAAGACGACTGCGTAGAGAATGGAACTTCTGCTCAATGAAGGTCTTGGTGAATATGTCTACAGTATGTTCTGCTGAAGGAAAAAACTGCATGTCGATGATCCCCTCGTGTACAAGTCCTGCATGTAGTGCATGTGGATCTAGATGTGCTTCGTCCACTAACTATGAACTGGATCTCTGCAAAACTTCAGAGTGCTTTAGTTGTCACACTAGATGACGATCGGTCGATGAAATTGAATGCCCAACTCAGTGAGAAAATGTTGTAGCCGCATAGCCCGAATGGTTATTTTAACTACCCCTCTGTACTCTTCCTCAACTGAAGATAGAGCAATAGCAGCCTGCTTCTTGCTTGACCAACAAATAGGCCCAGAAACAAGACTGAGTGAGTAACCATATGTGGACTTGCGATCAATGCTATCGCTAGCCCAGTTAGAATCATTGAACCCGATGAGGTCCAATGTAGAGTTTGTTGCACAGTGAATCCAAAAGGTGATGGTTCCCTATACATATCGAAGGATACACTTTGCATCCTTCCAATGTAGCTAATGCGACTCCTGCATGAACCTGGAGACTGCTCCAACTACATAAGAGAGGTCTAGTCTGGAGTGTGTGAGATACAAAAAGATCCCCACTAGCTATTTGTACAGTGTGTTTTCAACCATTCAAGTGTCCCCGCCACCCTCAAGTATGAATCCTAATAGGAAAGAAGTCGGGGTATAATTGTAGTCTATCATGTGAAATCTCTCAAGGATATCTCATGCATACTTGGCCTGAGACAGTTTGATTCCTGATGCATCCTGACTAATCTCAAGTCCAAGGAAGAAATGTAGTGGACCCATGTCCATCATCAAGAACTTGTCGTGCATAATCCTCTTGACTGCAATAATCACTGAAGTCGAGCAACCAGTGATAAAAAAATCATTAACATACAGAACTAGGAGTAGAAGTGAATCAGTTGTCCTGAGCATGTAAACATTCGGGTCTGACTTACAATGTACAAAGTTTTGTGACAATAGGTAGGAGTCTATCTTGGCATACCATGCCCTTAGAGCCTGCTTGAGGCCAAAAAGAGACTTCTTCAGTTGATAGACCAAAGATGAATCCTGCATAAATCCCTGGGGTTGCTCCATATGTTGGATTACTGAGAGGGGGGGGTGAATCAATAATAGAGAAATTTAATCATTTTTAACCATATAATCCAAGTGTTATATCAATGAATCATTATCATTCAATAACTGCAGAGTAAATAAGCAATGAACAAATTAACAAACATACACATACACAATACACCAGTGTTTTATGTGGAAACCCAAATCGGGAAAAAACCACAGAATGTTTTTTCTTATATGTCTTGAATAATTACATTCATTGGAAGCATCAACTTCCTTTGTTTTCTAGCTGCAACTGGAAGGAGGCTCCAACCGCCTAGTTTCTCTGGCTACAACCTGAGGGAAGCTCCAACTCCCCAATTCTCTGGCTACAACCAGAAGGAGGCTACAACCCCCTATGTTCTCCGGCTAAAACCAAAAGGTGGCTACAACCACCTGTCCTTGCCCTGTCCTGCCACCCTGAAGTAGAAGTAGAATGATGGAACCACTGTCAACCTGTCACTATAAGATATACCACTGTAAACCTGTACGAATAAATCTGAAGCATGCATCAACCTGTAATCAACCTGTATAATAAACAAGTGCATCAACCATGCACCAACCTGTACCAAATAACCTGTAATCAACCTGTACCATAAACAAGTGCATCCAACCATGTACCAAGTATGTACCAATCATGTGTCAACTACTCATCAACCATGACTCATCAATATGTACCAACATCATCAACTATACACCTCATGTATGTCACAACTCATCAACTACTTGTCTCAACCATGTACTCAACATGTACCTCAACCAAAATCCCTCATCAATTTCATCACTCAAATATTATTTGTAGCTTTGTAATAGACCTGTTTTATATTATCACATTTCTGCAAACCTTCCTTAACTTCAACAACAAGGGACTAGCATTTTCATCAAACTTTTCTTTAGTCTCACGTGCCTAGTTTTGGATTAGTCAACAACTCTAACTTGAAGTAATCATAACTTTGTACCTGTAATGTATAAAGATATGAAACAGATATACAATGTTCTTCAGTGTGTTTTATACAATTCCTCCAGGTGTCACTACTTGGAACCTCTCAGAAAAAGAGTTATAGAAAAAAATGACATACCTTGTTGAATTCTGGGTTATTCTAGAGAGAGACCTTGTAGAGCGTGCCCCGCACAGAATTTTTGTTGAATTGATCTGAAAATGTGACAAAACATACTATAGAATTTACCCTAACCAAAACATTTTGTTTCACTGAATTTGGATATTTTATGAAGAATTTGTGACATTTTTACTTGAAACACCTGTTTTTGACTAGTTTCAAGATTAGCCACAAACCCTATTTTCCACGAAGTGTAACTCCAAAAATACAATGACCCACAAGCTGAATTTTTTACCACATACACTTGGATATGTTTTCTCAATGGAATAGAAATTTCAAGGTATTAATTATTATATAAAAAAAGTTATAGTGAAAATGGTGAGATGACCTGTAAATAACATACTTAGAAAGCACCATCAAAAGAATTTATCTTTCCTTGCATTTCAGCCTTCTTTTCTTCACCTTCCCTTGAAATTTTGGCTTATATATCCTTGGTTACCTCAGAAACCTATAGATATTCAATATGCTCAAGTGTTATTAAAATGAGAGAGCCTTGCCTCTTATTTATACTCTCCAAGTAGCTTCCTTAATAACATCCTCTAGGTCACTTGGCCCCACTTTCCTTATTTTAGGGGTAACCCACTTCTAATTTCTCCATTAAATTTATTATTGAAATAATTTATTTTGTATTCACTTTGAATTATAATACACTCATTACTTCACTTTATTATTTACCTTTTAAAATATCTTAAACCACTTTGACTACTTTGACCTTTTGGGGCTTCTAGATGA
>JASDQU010297156.1:0-13971 GCA_032191745.1 Picea mariana | reverse complement strand
AGGGATGATTGTTACACATGAGAGGAGGGTTCGGGCAGGGCTATTCATATTCCTTAACCCCCCTCCCCCCCAAAAAAAAAAAATTCCTAAAATTATTGTTTGAGTGAACCTTCAAATTTTTCCCTTGATCGTATGAGAGCCCAATCATTGAATACATGTAAGAGGGTGGGTGTCAAGAGACATTCCATAGTTATTGGGAGAAGAGAGTCGTTTCTATAGGAAGATTTTGGGACATCATAAGGGAGCTGAGTGTTAGAATTGGAGGATAGCCATAGTGGGTTTTGTGGACATACTGTGGGAGCTATAAACTACATGAATAAGAAAGTTGTTAGGCATGTAAAGTGAGTTTTCTGTACAGAGAAAATGATTTTTTTCTAAGAGTTTCCTGTTGCAACTGTAAATTATTCCCCGGAGTTCCCAACAAGAGTGATTCCTATACAACTTGTGTTGGAACCCTGGAGGGAAGGGGGATATCCTAAGGGACCATGCAGTAGAGAAGGAGATCCCATTCCTTGGGTTGTGCAGGTTGTGGGGAAGAGAGCCAGTGGATTGGGATGGTTGTAGGAAACTAGCTTGTTGTAATTGGATAATAGACACCCTTTCTTGTGGATTCCTAGCTCTGGCTTGGGGGTGACTTGCTATTGAGATTTGGAGCAACAAGTCTATGGTTGGGTGAAATGTTTGTCCTCTGCAGTTGGTTGCGCATTTGATTTAAAATATGAGTGTTTTATCTCTTTTCAATGTTTTTATTTATGGGTTTATATTGTTGTGCATAAAAATTATTTTTTCAACAATTACATTATGCTATGTATATGTTTAATTAGTTGCATTCATGTTTATTGGAATTGTTGTTATATGCATGGGCATTTTTATCCTACTGCATGTTTTGAATTTAATGGTATCTAGAAAAAGTAAATTTAAATTGTTGGGTTTAGTAGCGGGGGAGGTTATAGATTGGTATCATAGCTTAAGGTTCAACACTGAGATTGTATGGGCCAAAGACCACCGAAAATTAATTTTTTGGGGTAAATCACCGTGTTGAAGTTCCACCTATGAAGGATTTGGGGAAAATTTTGAAAACTGAGTGAAATCCCCAAATTTATGCATGAATTCAAGTTTAATTTATAGTTAGATCCATTGAAGAGATGATTAATGGAATCAATCTACAGTTTCAAGCTAAATTCAGTCTGGAAGTTCAAATTTTTCATTTTAATGGTGAATGAAGAATTGGAGAATCGATGGCCTAGATATTTTCGACATTAAGAATCAACAACCAAGATTCATTTGTAGGATTGGATATTTTTATAAACCAATGACTAAGATCACCCCAATCTGGAAGATCGACAATCCAGATCCAACATGGTATTTTGGAATATTTTTGACTAGGGATTTTGGAAAGCTTTGCCGATATGCTTTCGGAAGGTTTTTCCCAAAGGATTTCGGGAAATGTTTTTGATAGGATTTCAAGAAGTTTTTTCGAAGTATTTCATAAGGTTTTTGTTGAAGGATTTTAGGGATTTTTTCTAATAGGTTTTCAGAAGGTTTTTGTCGAAGGTTTTAAAAAAAATTTACTGATAGGCTTTCAGAAGTTTTTTTCCAAAGACTTTAGAGAAATTTTGACGATAGGATTTCAGGAAGTTTTTCTTAAGGCTTTTAGAAGGTGTTTGTCGAATTCTTTCAAGAAATTTTATTGATAGGTTTTTGCCGAAGGATTTCAAGAAGTTTTTTCCAAAGGATTTTAGATGGTTTTTGTTGAAAGATTTCAAAAGGTTTTTGCCGAAGGATTTCACAAGGTTTTGTCGATGGCTTTCAAAATGTTTTTCCAATGGAGGAAAATTGTCGATGATAGGCATAGGTCATATTAACAAACTAATACAATAGTGTTGAACAATTTGAATATGAATTCAACCTATTTTAGGGACCTCTATAGTAGTAAACCAGTTAATTTCTACGAATATTTTTAGGATTTTGAAGGTCATAAACTTGTAGAGGCATTTTGAGGGCCTAAATAGCATTTTGAGGGGGTAAAAATCTCGAGAACAATATGCTTCCTCAATACACACATTTTTTGTTGCTTAAATAAAAGAACTTGGTAATATCTTTCCAATGAGAAATTTCGAGTGCAAAATATAGTTCGTATGAGAAATTTACAGTTGAAACAGAACATGGTATAAATTAGGTACCAATTTACTTCTAGAGGGAATAACTTCTTTCTCAAAAGTCAGTTTGGGGCACAAGAGAAGTTTGTGGAAAGCTCATGGACCATAGAAGACAACCATGCAACCATAATTGGAATATGGGTACCTGAAACTGTACATGGTGGGAGAGAACACACTTGTAACTTAGAGGGAAAAAATGAGAAAATAGTTTAAACTTTTGCAGACCATAACTATCAATCGAGAGCTTGGATTTGGGAAAACCAACAGTCATCAAAAAGATGAATAAGAGAGGAACGTATATAAAGAATCATAATTTGACTTAGTTCATTGATTTTTTCATAAATTGAGATGAATAATGGTCTATAACCTAAATAATAAAATATTTTTCAATATCCCTAATTATAACAATGATTGTTGTATGCACATTTTTGTAGAATTATAGATACAGGAAGACATTTTTGGTTTCCTACATGAGGACTAGAGATATAGAGGATTCCCAATGATCTTACAGTCATGGAGATGAGGTCAGAGGCCTACATGTCATCATGGGGAACACAAAGACCGATTCCAATAGATGCAGAAGCAGAGTGGAGCTAGTGGAGCTGGTTGAAACTATGAGAAGCTTGCATAAGGAAGTGTAGAGCTATAGGGAAGATAATGAAAATATGATGAGGACTCAGGAAGAGATGCTACATAGTCTAAATATGATACAGAAGCAAGACAATAAATTTTCTAGCACAAAACAAACATCTAGTGCAAGGAAAATAGAAGTATCTAGATCTCATGATAGGAGGGATGACCACGATCGATCTATAAAATCAAGAAGTATTAGTAGAAAACACCATCATAATCATCATCATTCACCAAGACACTCAAAAAGAAGAGTGCATGCACATTCAAGGTTGAAGAGCAGCCCAAGTGTGTCCATTGTCTGATGATGGAGGAGGAGGTTTGAGCCAATAGATGACTTGCAAGGAGATCTTAGGAAGTTTAAAACTCCTTGGTGATCACAAGAAAGATGAAGATGCAGAAGCATGGTTGTTGGGAATGAGAAAACATTTCCAATTAGACAATTATTCATCAAATGTAGAAGACATAGTTGCAACCTACCATCTTCAAGGAAAAGAATCTATGTGGTGGGATCAACTCAAGCAGGTTAAGCATATTGATGAAAAGAGAATTTTCTAGAAGCAATTCAAGAGATATTTCCAGAAACAATACTTGTAAGAGAATTATTATGACAAGAAGATGAAAGATTTCTTTGGACTCAATCTTGGAAGCATGAAAATGGATGAGTATGAGAGGAGGTTCCTTGAATTGTTGAGGTATGTTGGCTTCATAAAATATGAGAAGGTTAAAATCCAAATATTATGAGTGGGATACCTTCTTTCTATAGTAATAAAATACATTATGATGAGTTCGAAATATTGGAAGAGACCATAAGGAATTCAAAGTACCTTTATGAGGAAGACCAACCTTCCAAAAGACTTGGGATGAAAAAATAAAGGGAAATCAACACAAAACGAGCCCAAGATGAGAAATTCATTTTGGAAAAGGCCAAGACAACATCCTATAAAATGTTGGGGATGTGAGGAAGACCACTTATATAATGTTCATGTTTATAAACATGAACATTATACCTTTCATTAGTAATGTATTCTTATTTTTATAATTTTTCTTAACTATTATATCAGGTAACTAATGTCATGTATTATATGAGAATTAGGCATTTATATGCATCATTCATATTCATACATGAAATTATAATGAAAATTTCAATAATAATTCTACTCACACCTTGAATTATAATGAAAATGTTAATAATAATTCTACTCATACATACATTGTATTATAAGAAAAATGTCAATAATAATTTTATAACCATGTATAGAAAAATAAAAAATAAATATCAAACCTTCTTTTATTCCTTCTTAAACACTAATCATTAAAACCAAGTAACCCTTTTTATTTTTTTTCAAATATTACACTTTTATCATATTTGTTGTCACCATTTATTACAAATTTATAAAAATATTAATATATATATTTATATTAATATTTATTACATATTAAATTTTAAATTATATATTTAGTATATCATTATATTAATATATAATAATAAATAAAAATGCATAATAAATAAGAATTAATAATAATATAACTTTTTATAAGTTCACATTAATGATAGGATAATATTTAAATATATTCATATAAATAAAAAATAAATATATGATAATTAGTCAGTCAGAAATTTTTGAAATTGAATGGCATGAGATTAAAAAATGCTAACTAAAAGTGAGACGAAATATACATTAATATATAATATTAAATTTATTAATATACATATATAAAAAAAATTGCAATTCTTATTAGTCCCTACCGAAGGCATAGGGAATATAGCATTCAGTTCGATGTTGACAGTCAATTAGTTTAGCTTGACTGCAAATATTTTTTTGTTGTTTCAACCTTATACATAGGAAAAAAATAAAGATTATTTTTTTTAAATATTTAAATCGATTTTATCGACCATTCTATTGGTTAATGGAATGGGAGTCTTATTTCAAAACTTCATAAGATATCCTAAGTTTTCAGTCTTTAAATAGAATTTATCCTAAGTTTTCAGTGTTTAAATGGGCTTTGCTCCAACACAGTGCATTTTCTATTTTTTGCAATGTTAGATAACCTATAACCCAAAGTTTAATGAAGTTGTTTATGAATTGACCACGATCTGTCACATGTCAATATGCCTGCATTAACACTCAAATGTCAGTGTTCCTGCCAAAACCTTATCCTACATTGTCATTCTCACATGTCAATCTGCTTGCATTAACACTCAAATGTCAGTTTCCCTGCCTAAACCTTATCCTGCACTGCCATGCCAATATATCTTCATCACTGCCTTTCGCTTTCATCCACCTTTCACTTTCATCTATGTCTTCCCATATCATGGCTATGCATCCTTCTGCTTTCATCTATTCCTTCCCATCTTCTAGCTCTGCATCTTTCGCTTTCATGACTACCTTTGCTAGGATATGCAATCTTCCACTTTCATCCATGCCTTCCCATCTTCTAGATATGAATCTTCCACATTCATCACTTCCTTTGCTATTCAATTTCATCTCTCATCAATGCCTTTTCTATCAAATGTAGTGTAGAAACCACCTCATCTAACTTATTTCAATTATTGAAAAATTGATGGAACAATGGAAATTGGAGAGCTAAACATAGTTACGAAGAAATAGAGAAATATATTTTCCTCTATCAAGTACTTGGTGAACCCTGTTTCTGTTTTCCATTCCAATGATGAATATATATTTTCCATTTGAGTGATAATGATGAATTTGTTTTGGAATTATTTCCTTCGGAGACATAGAACCCTATTTATGTTTTCCATTCCAATGATGAATCTGTTTTGGAGAAATTTCCTTCGAAGACATAGTTCAGTGTAGAACTATGGGGTTGCAATTACATTAGAATGCTTGAAGCTGTCGATTACACAATAGCATTACTGATTCCATAGAATCTTATAGAAGCTACCCAGCCGCTTTCAAAAGCTTATTCCATGAGCCCACCTCAAAACAAATAACCCGTCCGTATGAAGGATGTCTCGAACAACCCAAATCAATATGAAGGATGTCTCAAACATAACCCAACTCAAAACACATGACCCATATAAATTAAGGATGTGTCAATCCGAATCTGAATCTGCCTCAGAATATAAGTAAGTCAAAAAACCCAAAAACATTCCAATACGGAATTGAAATATGAGAAATGGTGGAAACCTCAGGTAATAATCTATGGCAGAAGTGCCTACCTCCTCAACAATGTGGAAGTTGCCCGATATTTACCGAACATATTTGTCATGCTCATCTGGAGATCTTGACCATTGATTTGCTGCCTAGATTGCCCTAGAAAACCAGTGAACCATCTGGAAAACATTTGTTGTATGAAATGTGTAACCACCTGGCAGAGGATGGCTCTTCCAACAACTCATCGTGGCTCTGACTGAAGCATCGTAGGTGGAATTGGAGGGAGCTTCACTTTTGGTCTAATTTCAATGTGTGGAATCCAGCTGGTAAGATTATTTGTTTATGGCATTATTTAAAAAAAAATTATGATATGACATGCACTATGAGAGAACCATTATCCTTATCTACTATAGATCTGTAACATAGCATAATTCCTCCATCTCACATGGGCGACATGAAGCCTACTTCTCTTCATCTATAGACACAGTTCGCAAGAACTGCCTCAGTGCACATTCAACATTTTTTGTGGCAGAACCACGTTCTTTGTCAAGCTTCTTGTACGCTCATTTTTCCTACTAGGCGTGAGAACCTTCTATTTGTGCAGACTCATCACATACATAATTTTTGCAGTTTGTATGGACGTGCACTGCACATTCCCAACATCAACCAATTTTTGCTATTCCAACTCCAGCATGCTTACACATTTGTTATCATCTGTGGTGGGTTACTGGATCTACTCTTACAGTTTTGTAAAACACCTTTCTCGTATTAGATCATCATCCCAGAATACATGGAATAGAGCTTTCTTCTCTTGGTCTGCATGGAACTAATTACGAGCAGACATATGCAGCAATAGACATTACTTACTAGGAGACCTATGATGATGAAATTTCTATCTCTCCATCTTTTCCCAATGCCTTAACAACACTTCTGGACATTTTAAAATTATGTAAAGCCCATAGGATTAATGGCAAAGCTTATGGACATATCTGGCCACCTAGGAATGTGATCGGTTATTTGGTCCACTTCTTTTCCTGCCAAGAAAAGATTTGTGCATGCCTATTGCGTGTTTCAAAAAAGGGTGAATGTCGTTATTGATGATAGTGGTAGAGCGAAGCATGAAACTGTCAAGGATTCAACGACTTTGCAATTGATTTTATGATGAGAATGTGCTTTATTTTCATTTACCTTGTAGGGCTATATAATATGTTGATAGAATTTATAATTTTCACAAAAAACCATTTCAGTTCACATATTTGTATGTATTTGATGGGAGTAAATATAGTTTTGTTTAGCAATCCATCTCTGCGTTGGTATCCACTCACTACCGTTCAAAGTGAATACCTCGTTGCAGCTTAGGGAGGATGGCTCTTATCATTGTCCTTACCATTCTTATGATTGTCCTTACCATGCCCGCCTCACCCAGGCTTTGACTTACTTCTTCGCTTGCTTGTGATTTCCTCTTTATTATCTTAAATATGAGTGAAATATTGAAATAAAGAATGACTTTGGCCGACCAAGAAAGAAAGAGATATTTTTAATTCGTCAACTCTAAATCTGGAATTAAAAATAAATAGGCCTGCCAGAATAAGACTGTTGATAAAGAGTAAGACTGTTGATAAAATGTAGTCAAATTAAAAACTACTTATATTATAAAATACATTATGATATTTTTCCAAATTCAAACTTCTGACCATCTAACCATCTAACCAGATAAGCTCCAGATAAGAAGGCTAAACCTCCTTGCTCGAGGAGTACTAGGTACTCAATTCATGTAATGATTTCCATGTTCAAGAAAAAAAATGAAAATTTGACTCTGCTAAAAAGAAAGGTTTAAAAGTAAAGTTATAAAACCACCTTCTAAAATTTTAAAAAACATAATGAATGGAATGGATACCTTTTGGCTTTATTTGTTTTTCAACTTCTTATGATGCATAATCATATTTTCAAAAAGATTTCAAACTCATATAAATTAAGTTTTTTTTTAAAATAAAACTAACAAACTGTGAATGGATCTCTCTAACAATGGTATGGATCGACTAGTTTGAATCTATTCAGTAGACTAATTCATGCTACAACTTAATTATCTCTTAAAAATATTTATTTAAATTCCAAATATTTATAATTCTAATATATAAAATTCTAATATCAAAATATTTAGAAGTCTAATATATATAGATAGATATCTGCAGTTAACAATCGACTACTATATTTAGATTTATAATCTAATATTTAGACTTCTATATTTCTAATATATATAGATAGATATCTGCAGTTATCAATCGACTACTATATTTAGACTTATAATCTAATATCTAGACTTCTATATTTAGACTTATAATCTATAAATAAACCTTGTAGAATTGCACACCAATAAATACGAAAAGTCATGCAACTGTAGTGAACTACGTACAACATCCGGTTTCCACTCTGTTACATGCCTCTTCAGCTTTCATATTTACAAAAATAAAAAGAAACATACATGCAAGATGCAACCTAGAATCTCATCTAGTAGCCTAGTCAACATTGAGTCCCATTTTCCTTTAATGTGATAAATTTGTGAATATGCACCTATGGAAACATTATTATCATTCGATCCTGAAAATGACAATTGTTTCTTATGGTCATAAAATTCCTAGTTGTTCTTGTTGTTTAAAATCTCATGAAAGCATTTTTATATGTCATATCATTGTTGGTTAAGAGTTCTATTGGCTTCACTGTCATAGTGCAACTTTAACCTTGATCAACTTTTTACCCGACCAAGGTTCTATGTAATCTAGGCATGGATGAGAAGTTGGTTGGTGATACATAGAATAAAATTATGTTATTGTTGGTTGAAATTTATATTATCTTGAGTGTCATAGCCCAAGTCTTTCCTCCTTTAGAATTGATCCAACCAAGCTTGTTTATAATCAAAGCATGGATGGGAATCTTGTTGGCTATGGATTGAATGCTATTAGGCTATGAAAATTATTGTTGAATGATTATTTGGAGATGCATATATTACTCTAAATAGAGGTTTTGAGGTTGTCTTGACAATTATGATATATTTGTGAAAATGTGGTTATGAAAACACTATTGTTGATTGATTTTGGAAGTTGTTATTGCATATCACCATCATAGAATTCATATTTGTTGATGATTTTAAAGGCTTGTCCAAGAAATATTTTTATGTGATGTCATTGTTGGTTGAGATTTTTGTTGGCTTTTGTGAAAAATCTTAACTCTGACATCCTTCAATGTTTTACCCTGTGAAGCTTGTTTCTAATCCAAGTATCAATGAGAATTTTGTTGGTGATGCATTGAATAGACAAGCTTATTTCTAGGTCATGCACGGATGAGAAGCATGTTGGATATGTATTGAATAAAATTAATTTGCAAAAACAATGTTTGAAAGATTATTTCCAGTTTCGTATATTAGTCTAAATAGATTTTTTGATATTGTCTTGAAATCCATGATACTTTTGTGAATATGTTCCTATGAAAACATTATTTTCATTTGATTTTGGAAGTGGTTATTGCATCTTATGATCATAGAATCACTTTGGTCATGTTTTTTAAGGCTTATGCAAAGATTGGTTTTATGTCATGTCAATGTTGGTTGAGATCTCTATTGGCTTTATTGTGCTAACCCAAGTCTATTCTCCTTTAGTGTTTGACTCACCTAAACTTGGTTGAGATTTCTATTTGCTTGACTACAGAAACCAACTCTATCCTCTTTCATCATTTGATCTAGCAAAACTTGTTTCTAACCTAAGCATAGATGAGAAGCTTGTTGATTATGCATTGAATATGATTCATTTGTGAAAACAATGGTTGAATGATTATTTGCAAATTCATGTGTTGGTCTAAATAGATTTTTTGAGGTTGCCTTGAAATTTTTGATACATTTGTGAAAATGTGCCTATGAAAAAACTAATATAGTTACCTACTTAATGAGAACTATGACCTCAAAATGAGAACTATGACCCCAAAAAAATCATATTTTTGGGTCAAAAACACCAAAATCAACCCTTGAATCAAAAAGTGGCACTACCAGTAGCACCCTTTTTTAAACAGAGGTTAAAATTATGGCCTATTTCCTTAACTGCAATTTTCTACCTGGCGACTCTAGTTTCTTGATAGATGAATTTATTGGAGACTTTACTGGTTTGAAATGAATGTTATTCTTTCTCAGAGGTATGCATTTTGTAATTTCTCAAACATAGCCGGTTTTTCGCATCCAATGCCTGCTATAGTTGAATGAGATGATTATCTTCCCAGAATCAGAGGAAGAAGGCATGATCATCCTGGTAAGCACTTATTAAATTTTCATAAATGCATGCTTGAACATGATCTTGTTCATGGGGATGTCTTAATCAAGATGTTTAGATTCTCTTTGGAAGAACATGCTCGTGAATAGTGTCAATCCCTTCCTGATGCTAGTATTCATTCGTTGAAGGACTTTCATGTTGCATTTAAGAAAAGATATTATGTTGACCTTCCTTATGAAAGATGTTGTCATTAGTTTGATTTGTTATGTAAAGGATCTAATAGTCATGAAGAATATGATTTTGTTGAAGATCTTGAGATGAATATTAGTTCATATCAAATTATTGAAGATATAGTTCTTCCTTCTTTACCTATTCCTCATAATGAAGAATCTGATGAGTATGATGTTTTTCCTCCTCAAAATACAATGTTGCCTTCTGTTTTTCGTGAAATTCCTGCTATTCTAAACGTTGCAAATGAGTCTCTTGTCCAAGGAATTAATCAACAATTTAAAGAGTGTTTTGCTGCCCTTAGTGGTTGTGAAGCATATGATTTTCATAAGCTATTGCAAGGAGAGCAAGAGCATCCCAATCTTATTCATGTAGTGGGTTTCAAGGAGTATCATTTTGATCTTTTAAATTAGTTAAAATCTTTCCATGTTCTTCAGTATCCAATAGCATCCTGGATGGATTTGTCATTTCTACAGATCCCAAATGCTGCAAGTTTTGGCATCTCATCGATTTCTATCTATGAGTACATGTTTTTTGTGGAATTTTTGTTGTTCATGACATACTCTCTTCATGTCCTCTTACTTAGCTGCAAACAATTATTATATTTCA
The DNA here is from genome assembly GCA_032191745.1 of Picea mariana. Taxonomy (NCBI): domain Eukaryota; kingdom Viridiplantae; phylum Streptophyta; class Pinopsida; order Pinales; family Pinaceae; genus Picea; species Picea mariana. The sequence continues at coordinate 2,973 of JASDQU010297156.1, read as the reverse complement.
TCAGTCAGATGCTTTTATGGCTTCATTGGAAATATGATTACACTTTATCAACCAACAATTCAGTTGATTGGAGTAGGAGTAGGAGTGTGCATAAATAAGCTTGCAATGTAGGTATTTGATTTTCAATTTGAGTACAACATTCAATTTATATTTGGTTTGCAACAATATGTTTTGGTTTCAAAATAAGTTGCAGAAGTTTGGAATGACATGAATGACTCCATAGCCCAATGGATGAAGGAACAGGTCTTCTTGTTCTTGGCATATCCCAGGGAGCATTCCATCCCCCGTGGAACCAATGTTAGCACTAATATTTTCAGGATCAAATTTTGGTCTTAAAAATTCATATTTTTCTTATATAAAGATAATAAGGTCTTATTAGCATATTTTTGTCCTTCTTAAGGTCATATGAGGGGTTTTAAAGACTAAAACTAAAATTTTGAAAAGGGCGCTACAGGAAGTTCCTACAATTTTCCTATGCATAAAAAGTGCACTGGCGCTACAAGAAGTTCATGTAACACAACCTATTTTTAGGCAAATGACATGGTTTTGCAGGATGATTATGAGACCATCCAACTATTCAACCTATTTATTTGTTGATTTGAGTTGGATATCAACCACTTAATATTAGAGGGAAGGAAAACTCATTTTCTAGGTAGAGCTTGATTAGTCAAAGACCTATTCTGGTGTAAAATTGTTGCCTAGAAATTAGGGTTTGTTGTCACTATCCAACACTCCTTTTTTAGGGATACCACATCCTTTAAATTTTGACTCATATATATTTCAAACACCTTTGTACTTGATAAGGAAGGTCGAATTATTCATGGAGAATATTTTGGAACACATTATCATGTTGACCTAATTTTTAGCAAGAAGTTACCAGAAATTTTGGAATTTTCCTATTGTAGTCATCAACTTTTGGCATGGATTTCAAGCAGATGGTGATCAATATCAGTAAATTGAAAGAGCATTTTCTCAATAATAATCTCATCTAAAAAACCTATTTCAGTGTTTACACATGTGTCATCATTTGGGAGATTCGAATGAATCTTTACAACTCATCTTTCATATTCATAAATTCAGGAATTTTCCTGTTTTAGTCATTATCTTTGGGAATAGATCCCGGGAAGCTGGAAGGTTATTTTTGAAAAGTGAAAGAGTTTTTTCTCAATAACTGACTCATATAAAAAAATTATTTCCATTTTTACACAGGTGTCATGGTTTGAGAGATTCGAATGAATATTTACAACTCATTTTTCAGATTCAGGAATTCAGGAATTTTCCTGTTTTAGTCATTATCTTTCGGAATAGATCCCGGGCAGTGGAAGGCTATTTTTGAAAGGTGAAAGTTTTTTTTCTCAATAATGGACTCATCTACAAAAACCTCTCTCATATTTTACACATGTGTCATCGTTTGGGAGAAACAGGTGGATCTCTGAGCATCATTGTTCCATAATTTCGATAGTTTATTTTTCCTAAAACTTGCCTAGCCACCTCATCATTTCGAATTTGGGATGGAGGTTTTGGGATCCATTTTTATTGGAAGAATGTAATCTATTTATAAAATAGAGGTATGAAAAGAGTAGGAGAAAGAGGAGGGGGGGGGAGGAGATCCTTATTTTGTCTTTCATTGTAAAACTTTCAAGAGCTAATTTTTGCTTATATTTTTTTATGTAAAGATATCAGTTGCTTATGAAGCCAATGGTTAGTGTGTGTTTCTATTATCTATTTATCATCTCCTTTACTTCATATTGAACATATTTTGTTGTTGTATAAAACATGAGTTCAAATCTATATTGAGAAGGTTTCTTTATAGGATATATTGCAATGCTTTCCACAAAAATGTTTAAGCCCTTTGAATCTTATTTGGAAAGGGTTTCTGAGTAATGATTCATTATTCTACTAAGTAAAGGCATTAAAGAACAAGTTTCTCTTTGGTGAATTTATCAGTGTTTGTTCCACAATTCTTCCATACCATTTCACTTATCTTATTTCATTGATCATAGGTTTTATTTACCTGGTTTGCTGCACATAGGAAAGTGATTTAAATAGCTCAAATCATAAGCCTCATTGAAACCAAATGTGTGATCTTTCCACCTTCATAAACTTATTGAGCATTTTGAAACAAGATGTGCTAGGCTTGACTCAATAGCAGTCTTGAGTTGACTTCTAGCACTAACACTTATGACTGGGAGTAGGTTAAGCCACCAACAAATAGGAAAATTCCTATGCCTTATTGTGAGGCATCCTCATAGATAGGAAAGAGAGGATCAAATATTTGAAGATAGTTGGGGACTCTATGGTAATCATCTAGCCAAAATTGGAAAAGTGAATCCCATGGATAATAATTTGGAAAGTAATATATCCAGGGATAAAAAGGAATCAATATTGTTCATAGAAATATTATTTTTCCATGTTAAAAGGTGTAATAATTTCATCGCATATCAATGGGATATATAGCAAAAAACCTAGATGTCAGAGTTATAATGAAAAATGAGGGTAGAAATGTTTGTTTTATCCCTTGATATATCCCTTTGGATTGGTAATTAATCCCATCAACATTAAATGTCTCATGAGTAATAAGATAGAACAACATTCTCCTTGTTGTGATATGGGTTCTCAGAGGATACACTATAATACCAACATCATGTGAGAATTTACCTATGGTCTAGGTTTTGATGAGCTCAACTTTATAGTGTGTTTTTGTTGTGGGATTATGGTGAGAGACAAAAACCATATTGGGAACCCTAGTAGACTCATTCTTTCAAGTTTTACTTCTATGGCATGTTCAAAATTTTCTCTTGGGTTGTGTTACCCCATATTTGGACAAAAGGATAATCCCAATGAACTTCTTTAATACCCTAGTGATTTTCATCACTAAGAGCCTTGGATATTTGGGGCACTTATTTGACTTCATGGATTCTGATGAGCAAGAGGGTTTCATGACATTTTGAAGGATCATATGATATGGTTCCT
>JASDQU010297155.1:0-14084 GCA_032191745.1 Picea mariana | reverse complement strand
CCCTTTCCCCTTTGTGTACCTCTGGATTTCACTAATCAGATCAGCCTATCTATTGGTGAACTTGTTCCATTGTCACTTGTTTTTAGTTTTTATTTTCATGCTCATGTTGTTATTTAGTTCTTGTTTAATTCTTGTTAATATCTTTACTGTTTTCTTTCTAACCTTTTGCATTACAACTGTCATGACTAGAAGAGCCCAACTAGGCATGTAAGTGCTCACTTTTTGCTCACCCATTGACGAAAAGAGCACGAACACTATGTCATTCCTTACCATGCCATGCCTTGACTTGCCTTTCCATGCCATTCCTTTCCTTTCCTTCACTTTCCATGCCATGCATTACCTTTCCATACCATGCTATGCCTTGTCATTCCATGCCTTGCCATGACATGCCTTGCCTTACCTTTCCATCCCATGCATTGACATGCTATGCTTTACCTTACCTTTCCATGCCTCTCCTTCACTTTCCATGACATGCCGTGCCTTGCCATTCCTTTCCATGCCATGCCATGCCTTGCCTTCACTTGCCATGCCATGCCATGACTTTCCTTTCCATTCCATGCCTTGTATTTCGTTTCCATGCCATGCCATGCATTGCCATGCATTTCCTTTTCTTTCCATGCCTTGCCTTGCCTTTCCATGCCATGCCATTCCATGCCTTGACTTTCCTTCACTTGCCATGCCATGCCATCCCATGCCATGCCATGCCATGCCTTGCCTTGCCATGCCATTCCTTTTATTTCCTTTCCATGCCATGCCTTACCATGCCATGCCATGCCTTTCCTTTCCTTGCCATGCCTTTCCTTGCCTTACCTTTCCATGACTTTCCTTCCCTTGCCATGTCATACCATGCCTTTCCATGCCATGCCATGCCTTTCCTTTCCATGCCATGCCTTGCCATGCCTTTCCTTTCCTTTCCATGCCATGCCTTGCCTTGTATTTTCCAAGCAATGCATTTCCTTTCCTTCACTTTCCATGCCATGCCATGCCTTGCCATGCCATGCCATGCCTTTCCATGTCTTGCCTTTCCCTTCCATGCCATGACTTAACTTGCCTTTCCATGACATGTCTTTCCATGCCTTGCATTTAATTTCCTTACCATGCCATGCCTTGCCTTCCCTGTCCTTGCTATGCCTTTCCTTGCCTTCACTTTCTATGCCATGCCATTTCGTGCCTTGCATTGCCTTGCCATGCATTTGCTTGCCTTCACTTGCCATGCCATTCCATGCCATGCCTTGCCTTGCCATGTATTGCCATGCCATGCCATGCCTTGCCTTGCCTTGACATGCCTTGCCTTGCCTTCCCTTTCCTTGCCATGCCTTTCCTTGCCTTCACTTTCCATGTCATGCCATTTCGTGCCTTGCATTGCCTTGCCATGCATTTCCTTGCCTTCACTTGCCATGCCATGCCATGCCATGCCTTGCCTTGCCATGTATTGCCATACCATGCCATGCCTTGCCTTGCCTTGACATGCCTTGCCTTTCCCTTCCATGTCATGCCTTGCCTTTCCTTTCCATGACATGTATTTCCATGCCTTGCATTGCCTTTCCTTTCCATGCCATTCCTTTACTTTCCATGACTTTCCTTGCCTTGCCTTGCCAAGCCATGCCATGCCTTGTCATGCCTTTCCTTGCCATGCCATGCCATGCCTTGCCAAGTCATTCCTTGCCTTGCCTTTCCATGCCATGCCATGCCTTGCCAAGTCATTCCTTGCCTTGCCTTTCCATGCCTTTCCTTTCCTTCACGTGCCATGCCATGCCATGCCATGCCTTTCCTTGCCATGCCTATCCTAACAAGGTGTTAAATTGACAAACAAATGTAATAAGCACTGAGCAAAACCATAGTGTCAGAGATCCTCCAACAAATGATTGTCCTGGCAATGAAATGACAGGTGATGGGCCCCACTAGCTGAAACCTGGTGTCCTGGATCCAATGCAATCGATGGTTTGTCCATTCGAGTACCGATTTGAGTTTTATTCAAAGTTGCAACTCGCCTTCTCAAGCCATTCAAGGACATGCCAAAAATTTGGTCCAAGGGCATAAAATCCAAGTCGAGCAGCATAACAGAGTTCTGTAATCTCCCACACATCTATGTTTCCAAGGCCCACGTGACTACACAACCCACAATTTCCCAGAACAATGATATTGAAAATCAACCTATCATTTAGAAATTGCACTATGCCTCATTGAACAAAACCCTAGTGCCAAATATCCTCCAACAAATGGTTTTCCAGTCAACAAAATGAAAACGGGTAGGCTCCACTAGTTGAAACTTGGTGCCTCGGATCCAATGCAATCGACAATTTGTCCATCTGAGTCCTGGTTTGATTTTTATCACGAGTTTCATCTTGCCTCCTCAAGCCATTCAAGGGCATGTCGACACTTGGTCTAGGGGCATAAAATCAAAACCAAGTAGCATAACGGAGTTTCGTAAGCTCTCACACGTCTATTTTTCTAAGGTCCACATGACTACACTAACCACAATTTACCAGCACCGTGTTCTTGATAATCAACCTCTCATTCATAAATTGCACTATGTCTCATTGAGAAAAACCCTACTACCGGAGATCCTCCAACAAACGGTTTTTCGATCAACGGAATGACAACAAATGAGCCCCACTAGCTGAAATCCAGTGCCTTGGATCCAATGCAATTTATATTTCATCCATCCGAGTATCAGTTTGATTTTTATCATGAGTTGCAACTCACCTCCTCAAGCCATTCAGGGACATGTTGTCACTTTGTTCTAGGGGCATAAAATCCAAACCAAGCAGCATAACGAAGTTCTGTAAGCTCTTGCATGTTTGTTTTTCCAAGGGCCATGTGACTACACTGCCCATAATTTCCCAGCACAATGTTCTTGAAAATCAACCTCTTGTTCAGAAATTGCACTATGCCTCAGTGAGAAAAACCCTAGTGTTGGATATCCTCCAACAAATGGTTTTTCGGTCAAGGAAATGACAATGAATGGGCCCCACCAGCTGAAACCCAATGCCCCGGATCCAATGAAACTGACAGTTTGTCTATCCGAGTCCTAGTTTGAGTTTTATCACGAGTTGCAACTCGCCTCCTCAATCCATTCAGGGACACGTCAACACTTTGGTCCAGGGGCATTAAATACAAGACAAGTAGCATAACAAAGTTCTGTAAGCTCCCACATGTTTGTTTTTCCAAGGTCCATGTGATTACACTACCCACAATTTCCTAGGACAATGTTCTTGAAAATAAACCTCTCGTTCAGAAATTGCACTATGCCTCATTGAGCACAACTCTAGTGTTGGAGATCCTCCAACAAACAGTTTTCTGGTCAATGGATGGGCCCCACTAGATGAAACTTAGTGCTCTGGATCCAATGAAATCGATGGTTCATCCATCTGAGTACTAGTTTCATTTTTATCGTGAATTGCAACTCGCCTCCTCAAAACATTCAGGGACATGGAAGTCATGACAAGGCAATGTCTTGGTATAGGTATAGGTCTAGGTATGGAAATGCAAGGGAAGGCAAAGCAAGAAAAGGAAATGAAAGCCAAGGCAAGACATGACAACGCTAAGCAAATATAGACATGGCAAGGCAAGACATGACAAGGCTAAGCAAAGATAGACATGGAAAGGCAAGTAAAGGTCTATGCCTAGGTCTAGGTGTAGGTGCATCCTATTAATTATGATAATCCATGTTTCACAACTATGAAAATACCTTAGATATATGAATAAAGAGAGCTTATGTTATGAAATTGAAATTCTCATGCAAGTATTTTTATCTAAGATAGTTTGGATAACAATTTGTATAATTACATGCTTAAAAAATCCTTTGAGTGTAATTTTTATGTATTGAAGTTGTTCATTTAGTACAATCATTATTTTTTAGGCAAAAAATAAGGTATGCTACATGAATGCCATTATTTTTTTATTAAATTAACTTAATAACAAATTCTCTATAACAATGAAAATAACTATATTTTTACAAACAATGGCAAGGCAAGGCAAGGCCATGGCATGGAAAGGAAATGCAAGGGAAGGCATGACTTGGAAAGCCAAAGCATGACATGGTGTGGAAAGGAAAGGCATGACAAGGCATGGCATGGCAAGGCTTGGAATTTCCTTCACTTGTATTGCCATGACTTTCCTTGCCTTGAATTTCCTTGCCATGCCATGTCGTGCCTTTCCATGCCATGCCATGCCATGCATTTCCTTGCCTTGGAATGCCATTCCATGCCTTTCCATGCCATGTGTTGCCTTGCCCTTCCATGCCCTACCTTTCCTTACCAAGCCATGCCTTTCCTTGGCATGCCATGCCATGCCTTGCCTTGCTATGCCATGCCATGCCATGCATTTCCTTGCCTTTCCATTCCATGCCATGCCTTGCCATTCCATGTGCTACCTTGCCTTTCCATGCCATGCCTTGCCTTGCCTTTCCAATCCATATCTATCCTTGCCATGACATTCCATGCCATGACTTGGCAAGGCAAGGCATGGCATGACATGCCAAAGCAAGGCATGGATTGGCATGGCATGGAAAGTGAAGGCAAGGCAAGTCATGGCATGGGAAGGCAAGGCATGGCATGGCATGTAAAGGCAAGGCAAGTCATGGCATGGGAAGGCAAGGCATGGCATGGCATGTAAAGGCAAGGAATGACAAGAAACGACATGGAAAGGCAAGGCATGTCATGGCATGGCATGGAAAGGAAATGCATGGCATGACATGGAAAGTGAAGGAAAGGAAATACATGGCATGGAAAGGTAAGGTACGATATGGCATGGCATGGAAATGCAAGGCATGGCATGGAAAGGAAATGCATGGAATGGCATGTCAAGGCATGGCATGGCATTGAAAGGCTTGGAATTTCCTTCACTTGTCTTGCCATGCCTTTCCTTTCCATGATATGACATGCCATACTATGGCAAGGCAAGGCAAGGCATGACATGACAAGGATTGACATTGCCTTCACTTGTCTTGCCTTTCCTTTCCATGCCATGCATTACCTTTACATGCCTTGCCTTGCCTTTCCATGCCATGCCAAGGCAAGGAAAGGCATGGCAAGGCAAGGAAAGGAAAGGAAAGGCATGATGTGTCAAGGCAAGGCAAGGCAAGGCAATGCATGGAATGGAAAGGAAATGAAAGACATGGAATGACATGGAAAGGCTTGACATTTCCTTCACTTTTCTTGCTATTCCTTGCCACGCCATGCCATGCCACACATTTCCTTTCCTTGCCATACCATGCCATGCGTTTCCTTGCCTTGCCATGCCTCGTCATGCCTTGCAAAGCCATGCCTTGCCTTGGCATGCCATATCATGCCTTGCCTTGCTAAGGACAGGTAAGGCAAGGCATGACAAGGAAATACAAGGAATGAAAAGGCAATGCAAGGCATGCCAAGGCAAGGAAAGGCATGGAAAGGAAAGACATGGCATGGCATGACAAGTGTAGGCAAGGTAAGTCATGACATGGGAAGGAAAGGCATGGCAAGGAAAGGCATGCCATGGTGTGGAAAGGCAAGGTATGGGAAGGCATGGAAAGGCAAGGCATGGAAATGAATGTCAAGGCAAGGCATGGCATGCCATGGTAAGGCAAGGCAAGGGTGGATGGCATGGCATGGCATTGCATGGCATGGAAAGACAAGGCATGGAAGGGAAAGGCAAGTCATGGCAGGGAAAGGCATGGAATGGCATGGAAAGGCAAGGAAAAGCATGTCAAGACATAGAAATGCAATGCAACACAAGGTAACATACCCATCCACCCACAGGTTGGCCACGCTACCTCAAAAACTCACTTCAAAATTGATTTGGACTTCTGATAATAATTAATTAGAAATTAAGCATGAAAGTATCACATGCATTAATCAAGATCCATGCTTCAACATAAAATAAATAAACAATGTGCCATGCACAACAAATAACCAGCAAGCATGCACACAAAAATACATCTCAAAGATAATTAAATACACAACAAAATATACATTATACATAAAACATAGAGCACTTATCTTTGCAAGTAAACATTCACCAACTGGCTGCATACCAAGGGCATTCCTCCCAACCATAGACACCATGTTCATTTACTCTCAACAACAGGTCACCCCCGAGCGAGGGCTATGATTCCACAAGGATGGGTCCTAGGCCAAATATTAAACACACAACAACTGGCTAACTAGCTCTCAGGTTTCCCAACCACACAACAATTCCTAATTTCCATCTCTCTTTCCCCTTCAGCCTGCACAAACCAAAGAAATGAACACCTTTCTTTGCCATGCAGTCACTCAGGTTGTTCCACTTCTCTCCAGGGCTTCAATGCTATTGGTCAGGAAATATCTCTATTGGAAACTCCAAGGATTATGAGTTGTGGACAGTGCTTTCTAAACTTCCATAAATCTCATGCACTCGGGAATCCATTCCCTTCTAGAATGATCAATAAATTATTTCATCCATCTAGCAATGGATATCCTCTTCCAACCATTTGTTTCCATGCTCAGACCAAGAGCACACGAATTAGCAAGAATGAGGCACCAACAATGAAATAGTGAGAAGGCTGTAAGAGTGAATGGAGAAGAACAATTGAACTCCCAAACAACCCAAAGAGTTGTTTATATAATTACTTGGAAATCAAGAACCACATGGTCTCCCCCAAGAAGCTCATGTAACCACTTTTCTCAATTAAAACCAAAATGGGTAAATAAAATATAATAAAAGACTTAACCCCTTAAGCCCCCTCTCTCATTGAATCATAGACCCCTATATATTGTCCTTGTCCATCTTGCATCCAACGATGTATTATATTAAGTATTACATTTCCTAGGGACTCCATCCCCTTTCCAACTTTACCGACTCACCATCCTAAGTCAAAATTACGTAATACACTCTAGTTCATAGGGATCAAAATCAGGGTGTTACATATAACATGGAATGGCATGGAAAATGAACGCAAGGCAAGGCATGGCATGGAAAGGCAAGGTATGGCTTGGCAAGGAAAGACAAGGCAAGGTGTAGGTCTATGTTATTGATTTACCTAGTAAGTGCTCTTTCTAAGTCATTGATGGTTATTTCTTGAATGTATTAAATAAATGTTTTATCAAAGTGGTGATATTGCATATTATCTTGTATTCTTCTTGAATTAACCTTGTCTTGAAACCCTCAATTTCGTGGTTATATTAGGACTTACCCTCAATTTCTAGCCTTGTTAGCTTGACGTCTAGGGTTTAATTGTCATCTTTCACCCTTATAATACACCTTAAATTTTTTTATTACATTTCTGTCATAATTTTCAGCCCTTTAGGGCTTGATGTCTTGAATATTCTAGGGCTGTTATGTGCCATCTTACAATTTCAACAAGCATTTTTTGATTTAAACCCTAGTTTAGGCTTGCATTTTCAGCCCTCTTTCATTGCAAATTACTTGTTTTAAGGGCTGTTATATTTGTCCTTTTGTAACTCATCATATTTCTGAAGTTAAACATCTTAGTCACAATTTTTATAATAACTATAGTTTCCTTTTTTATTTGTGGTGTTTGGGACTTCCCATTGACTTGCTTGAACTTAGTTAATATCATTTATTGTCTTGGCATGGAAAGGAAAGGCATGGCATGGCAATGGAAAGGCATGGCATGGCAAGGCAAGGCAAGGCAAGGCAATGGCATGGCATGGCCATGGAAATTGCATGGCATGGCAAGGAAATGTAATACAAGGCATGACATGGCATGGCAAGGAAAGGCAAGGCAATGGGGTGGAAAGGAAATGCAAGACAAGGCATGACATGGCATGGAATGGAAAGTGAAGGCAAGACAAGGCACACCATGGAAAGGAAAGGCATGGAATGGCAAGGCAAGACATGGCTTGGCAAGGCAAGGCAAGGCAAGGTCTAGGTCTAGGTCTAGGTCTAGGTCATTATTTCAAGTTTTTTGGATGGTTATTTCTTGAATGTATTAAATAAATGTTTTATCAGAGTGGTGATATTGCATGTTATCTTGTATTCTTATTGAATTAACCTTGTCTTGAAATCCTCAATTTTGTGGTTAGATTAGGACTTACCCTCGATTTCCATCCTTCTTAGCTTGACGTCTAAGGTTTAGTTGTCATGTTTCACCCTTATAATACACCTTGAAACCGTTTATTATATTTTATTTTTTATTTTTCATCCCTTTAGGGATTGATGTATTGAATATTGTAGGGTTGTTATGTGCCATCTTGCATTTCAACAAACATTAGTGATCTAAACCCTAGTTTAGGCTTTCATTTTCAGCCCCCTTTCATTTAATTACTTGTTTCAAGGGTTGTTATATTTGTACCATTGTAACTTATTTAATATCATTTATTGGCAAGGCAAGGCATGGCATTGGCAAGGCAAGGCAAGGCATGGCAAGGCAAGGCATGGCATGGCATGGAAAGGCATGGCATGGCATGGAAAGGCATGGCATGACATGGAAAGGCATGGCATGGCATGGAAAGGCATGGCATGGCATTCATTTACATGGCATGGCAAGGCAAAGCATGGCATGGAAAGGCAAGGCATGGCATGTCATGGAAAGGCAAGGCATGGCATGGCATGGCAAGGCAAGGCAAGGCATGGAAACACAAGGCAAGGCATGGCATGGAATGGAAAGGCAAGGCAAGGCATGGCATGTCATGGAAGGCATGGCGTGGCAATGACAAGGCATGGAATTTCATAGAATGTCATTTACTTGGAAAGGCAAGGCATGGCAAGGCAAGGCAAGGCATGGCATGGCATGGCATGGCATGGAATGACAAGGCAAGGAAAGGAAATGGAATGGCATGGCATGGAAATGAATGTCAAGGCATGGAAATGGCATGATAGTGGCATGTAATGACATGGATTGGTAAGGCATGACAATGGCATGGCAATGAAATGTCATGGAAAGGCATGACAATGGCGTGGAAATGACATGGAATGACATGTCATGGCAAGGAAAGGCATGCCGTGGCATGGAAAGGAATGACATGAAATGGAAAGGCAATGCATGGAAATGACATGGCATGGCTTGGAAAGGCATGGAAATGGCAGGGAAATGACATGGCATGGAAATGCATAACAATGGCATGGAAATGGCATGACAATGACATGGAATGGAATGGCTTGGAAAGGCATGGAAAAAGCATGGAAAGGCATGGAAATGGCATGGAAATGACATATCATGGCAAGGAAAGGCATGGAAATGGCGTGGAAATGACATATCATGGCAAGGAAAGGCATGGAAATGGCGTGGAAATGACATATCATGGCAAGGAAAGGCAAGGCATGACATGGAAAGGAAAGGGATGGCATGGAATGGCATGTAAAGGAAAATAAAGTCATGGGAAGGCAAGACAAGGCAAGGCATGGAAAGTTAAGGCATGACATGGCAAGGCAAGGCATGGCATGGCAAGGCATGGAATGGCTTGAAAAGGAAAGGCATTACATGACATGGAAACTCAAGGCAAGGCATGACATGGCTTGGCTTGACAAGGCATGCAAACTTTTTCACCTACACTTAAAATGTCATAAACACTTCATTGGATGGAAAGGAACATTGTGATATAAATATAAGTCATGTCCCTAGAAAAAATGTTTTTTACTTCTTCGAATGAGAAAGGTTTCTTTTTTTGTTATTATTGTTTCATTTCAATCCACATTTTGATTTGAATTTTTCCTTGCATAATGTTATGGAAAGTTATATTTATTTTTGTATAGGTTAAAATGGGAAGCTACATGAGAAAACATGGGAAGATACATGACAATGGCATGGCTTGGAAAGGCATGGAAATGACATGGCAATGGCATGGAAATGGGATTCAATGGCATGGCATGACAAGGAATTTAAATTGCATGGAAATGACATGGCATGACATGGCTTGGAAAGGCATGGAAAGGCATGGCAATGGCGTGGAAATGGCATGGCATGGCATGTCATGGAAAGACAAGGCATGCCATGGAAAGGAAAGACATGGCATGACATGGCATGGCAAGGCAAGGAATGCAATGGAAAGGCAAGGCATGACAAGGAAAGGCAAGGCATGACATGGGAAGGCAAGGAAAGGCATGACAAGGCAAGGCATAGCATGTCAAGGTAAGGCATGGAAAGGTATGACAAGGTATGGCAAGGTAATGGCAAGGTAAGGCATGGCATGGTAAGTCATGGCAAGGTATGGCAATGTAAGGCATGGAAAGGTATGGCATGGTATGGTAAGGCATGGCATGGTAAGGCATGGAAAGGTAATTTCATGTAAATGACATGGCATGGCATGCCATGACATGGCTTGTAAAGGCATATCATTGGCATGACAAGGAATGACAATGACATGGCATGGAAAGGCATGGCAATGCCATGGCATGGAAATTGGATGCAATGGCATGGCATGACAAGGCATGTCAATAGCATGGTATGGCATGGCTTGACATGGCATGGAAATGGCGTGGAAATGACATGGAATGGAAATGGCATGCCATGTCATGCCTTGGCAAGGCATGCCAATGGCATGGCGATAACATGGCATGGAAAGACATGAAATGTCATGGCATGGCATGGAAATGGTATGACATGAACATGTTTGTGAGATTGGGTTTGGGAGGGTCCTTTGTTTCCTTGTGTGCTCTAACCCAAAAATTGGGTAGGAATGTGCAATAAAATCTCATACATGGTGAAGGGAAAAGAATAATGGTTTCAAGTCTCTCTAGAGGAATTTTGGTACCATAACATTACTTTCTATGGTGTGTCATGAAATGTAACCTCAAAACCTTTATTTGTAGGTGGAAAATGATACCCATTCTAAGATCTAGTTTCCATGTGAACTCATTGTGTTTATCAAAATCAATAGGTTTAGTGGACATCGTGGAAGAATGAATAAATTCTATTAATAATTGACAGGTTTAACAAAATTTACATATATCCACTGTTTAAATAATGTAACTGCAAAGTGTATTCTAATTATTATTGATATATTATTCATTGGATCAATCCCCATTGTGGATTGATCATGTCGGCTATTGTAAAAGACCAAATCCCCTTTTGCGGATTGGTCAAAATGTAATTGTAATAGGCAGAAGAAGAAGTCGGCCCCAGAATATACTAAATGTGGTTGCAACCACTCAGAAGGAGAAGTCGGCCCTGCCAGTGAAAAGACACCTCCACACGTGCTAGTGTTGTATAAATAAGGAGGCTAGTGCCTCAGTTAGACAAACACTCACTTGTTCATTGAGATACAAGTTTCAGAGCTGCAGTTGGAGAAGAGAGAGAGAGAGAGAGGCGCATCCTTGGGAGAGGAATTTCTGTATTTGTTTGAGTTATCTCTTGGCATTGTATTAGCTATCTATAATAAGGAAGTTTTGCTGGGTTTTCTCCCCCATGAGGGTTTCCTAGGATAAATGATGTGTCTCTTGTGATTGTGTATTTCTCAGTGATCCTATCTTATGCTATTGTTATTTATTGAAATGCAAAGAACTCTAATAATAGCTTAAACATTAACACCCACTACACAACCTAAACAAACATGAGTGCATTAATGATTCATTGACTAGTCGTTTTGGCATTTATGAATGGTTACTCATAAATCAAATGATTTTGTATATGTCATGCATAGAAAGAGGGGAATAATGTGTGTGCCCTAGAAAATGGTCAAATTATGGATTGAATCAACTAAAAAACTAACAACTAGGATTCTCAAAGGAATGTTAAGGGAAGGCTAGGGTTTCAAGAGACCAACTTGTAACAACTCGTGTTAAGATATTGGTAGGTGCATGTACTTCATATTCTAAATATATATGAAGTGTTTGGGTTGTCCAAATGTCGTGTACTTGCATAATTGAATTTTAGCTTATGTCATCTTCATAATTGAGTAATTCTAGTACTAGTTATGGAGGTTAATTTGACATAACATTGAACTGAGATTGTCAAGTGATTTACAAATATGTAGAAGATAAATGAGAAAATTTATTTCTATAATAAAGTATTGTAATATGCCATTTTTTAGGTCACGATATTTTCAAGTGACCACTATTTGAGGGTGGATTGTCATTGGATTTAGATGGAGATAATTCAAGAGGTAGTCCATATTGTTGGTTGTGAGTTAGAATATGGATATGCACAACATTCATGCAAATAATTTAGAATGAATGATCTCTCGATGATGTAGAGATACATGGTTGATTAGCAAGCAATGCTACTTGAGAACCATTAATTGCTTATGGATTTATCACTTAGAAATCTTTTCCACCATAATATATTCGTTAATGCGTAATGAAAGTATTTATAATCACTTTAGAAAAAAATCAAGGGATTAATACACATAAAATTCATACACTTTGAAATTAATATATTCATCAACATAAAATGCAGAAATAATGAGATTCATAAAAAACGTGCCATGAAATGTATATATATATATATATATATATAAATTATATATTTTTTACAAAATGGCACCTCGTTTCCAATATACAAACTGACAACAAGTTCCCTAACATAAAAGTCATCCATATGGTGGCCTAGATACAAAATGGAAGTAGTTGGTCAATCATTGACCACTGCCACCCTCAGGAGCATCCCATAAATCTATTTTTCTTCTCTTGCTTGAGGAATCACCTCGAGTGGTTCTAGGCCTGGGCGTGCTTCGACGCTCTGGAAACTACACAAAGACAAAACATTGTTATAAGCTTTTTTCCTCAATCTATTAATAGACATACAAAATGATACTTTATAATTTAACCTAAGACAACTCACCACATATGCTACTTTCAATCATGAGGGTGTTACCCTCCTCCGCAACCCCAATATCTTTGTGATGCCACCCTACATCAGTTACAAGGATCAAGTCAAGAAAATTAAACAAATATGCATAAAATCAAATTCATGATACATAAAAAATTATCATCAACACATTATCTCACCGTGAATATATCGAGCCTTGATGGAGATTCACTAAAAAATGGAGCACTAGGTTGTAAAACCTGCTCCGAGGCAACCTCTACTGTGGAAGCCTCGGTGGATGCAGACGATGGAAATGGTGGTGGGGGTGGGTGGCATAAAAGTGAATCCACTGTAGATGGATGCGATAGACCCCCATAGGTTGTACAACTGATTGCAACTACCTAGGAATGGATAAAGGTAACTCATAAAAAATGCCCAGGTACCCAGGGAGTGCAGTGGTACTATATCTAGCAAATATTTCCACAACCTGCATAAATATTAAGAATATTGAACTATTAGTACCAAATAGTGTAATTCCAAAACATAAACACAATTGTTTTTAGAATTATACAATATTTAACTCTACACATGGTACCTGTGATGCAGGTGACTTTTCCATCCCAGATGGACATTCCCTGACATTTCCTAGTCCTAAATCCTGTAGAAACACAAGAACATTAAAAATTTGAGGATGCCATAAAATAAAGAAATGACTATGGTGAATTTATTAAATGTGACACATACCTGTGTGTGGGGTGCGCCCAATGAGCATGATGCCTCTATTGCTACATTAGTGGTGGGTCTAGGAATTGATGCATCCATCAACATAGAGGGTTTACTACTTGGACGGAACAAATGCAAAACAACATACACTAAGAAATCTATATAAATACACATAATACAAAATAAATATATAACGATGAATAACATAGAGAGGGTTAAGATACTAAAATCCTCCATGAAGCTATGCTATCCATTGGGCTCTATAGGTCCATAGCATGTCTACCCGCAGCTCGAGCATCTGTGAGGTTCACATGGAATACTGCTATGCCCATGTTCCCTCTCCTCACTGTACTCTGTTGTGCATGTTGAAGCTCCAACCCTTCTATCAATGTCACTGGCAGGAACCTCCTACCGAGATAGTGCAACAAAGCTATTATGTTGCACTAGGATATAAGTCAATGATAAAATGACTAGTTGTACCTGTTGCAAGCTCTCTACAACATGAGGATGTTGGGTAGGGGGGTGTTAAGGTCCTAACCCGCACATAGGTAGATCAATGTATTTGGATGTAATAAAGGTCAATATTAATAAGACCTTTCAATAAAATAGAATAAGGCGGATGTAAGAAGACCTAATAGAAGCTTCCGCTTCTAGAAGGATCTTCCTCTAGATGCTTCTTTTTAGTATAAATAGGAGT
>JASDQU010297154.1:0-10864 GCA_032191745.1 Picea mariana | reverse complement strand
AAAAGGGTATATTGCCAGAGGAGCTGGAAAAAGGGAGAAGGATAAGGTCACTATGAATGAGAAAACGATCTAAGTGGGTAGCAATATGAGCGATTCCATAATGCTTGCTACTGCAAGTGTATTTCCCTTTAGAAGGATTAATGACCTATAGATACCAATAAGAGATTAGATCTTCCATATGTTCTCACATGGGGTCTTGAACACAATTGTTACTTATTTTATCTAAATTTTGGAGGATTGTATTCAAATCTCTAGCTATTATAATAGTTGAAATATCCAAAGTATCCTCAATGGAAGATAGGGAAATCCAACATTCTATTTTATCCATATATATATTGGCCATGTATATATTAAAAATACAAAATCTAAGAATTGAATATTTATCATGAAGGATTGTAGGAATCCAATGGTTTGAATAGAAATAGACCTCTTGTTCCCATTGAAGTGAGTCCCACAAGGTCATAATATCTCTTGATGCTCTTGTGAAACTTTTAGCTATTCTATCACCATTTCACATTGCTTTTTCCCCACTTAGAAGTGCTACAAATTCCTCCATTTTAGTCTCCTGAAGCAGAATTACAAAGGGCTTCTCGAGTTTGATGAGGTCTCTTAGGGATTCGACCTTCATATTTCTATTAAAGCCTTTGCAGTTTTAGGAGAGGAATTCATTAGTTTTGATTTGAGGGGGCCCTCCCACTTGAGGTGGGAGGATCTTATTCATTTCTACTTCATTTTCTTCCCATGCTACTCAGGGATGTTTCAATTGAATGTCGCTTCCCTAAGACTTTCTCTTTATTTGTCAGTTTTTCTCTAGAGTATTGATTTGATTTTCTACCTAACTTTTGAGTTCTCTCTTGTGGGATTTATCCCTTGTGGGTTGGAAAGACGAGAAGTATAATTTCCTCAAGACAAGATGGAGGTGATGTATATAATTCAAACTTAGGTGATGTAGATGACATACATGTTTCATATGATTGTGAATTAAATTTATCTACTAACTTTGAACCAACTTTGTTTTAAGAAGCCATTTCTCACGATGAGTAGAAAGAAGCCATACAAAAGGAATATGATGCTCTCATCAAGAATGGGACATGGAAGTTTGTGGATCCTCCATTTGGAACCAAACCAATCAACTGTAAGTGGGTATTGCAGAACACTTAAAAATCATATGGCTCACTTGAAAAGCACAAATCAAGGCTCATGGAAAAAGGATTTGCACAGAAAGAAGGTGTTTATTATCAAGATAATCCCTCCTCCCCCCCACACAACAATGGGCTACCATATGTATTCTATTTTCCATGGCATCATAGAATGGATGGAAAATTCATCAAATGGATGTGAACATTTCTTTCTTGAATGAAGACTTGAAATAAAATGTTTCCATGTCTTAGCCAGAAGGTTTCTTTATGGAGGGACAAGAACAAAAAGTACACAATCTTATCAAATCCTTATATGGAATGAAACAGGCACCATGGGCCTGGTATGAAAAGTTAACTAAGCATCTTCTGAAATTGAATTTCAAGCATTTCAACCTTGACAATGAAACTCTATTTGTTAAGAAAGTTGGTAAAATTATTTTATATATTGTAGTATATGTAGATGATTTGTTGATAACACGTAATAATGAAGGTTGTATTGCATCCATAAAGAAAGAGTTTAATAAAGGCTTTGAGATGACAAATTTGGGACATCTTCACTACTATCTGGGAATTGAAGTGAATTAAAATCCAAAGTACATATTCATCTCCCAAAAGAAGTATGTTGGAAAATTGTTGAATGAATTTGGCATGATTGAGTATAATCTTGTTTCCACTCCAATGGAACATAATTTGAATATAACATAAAATTAATGTAATGAATTTTAGGATGCAATCAAGTACATATAGCTTGTGGGAAGTCTTATCTACCTTACCGCCACTAGACAAAATATTTCATTTGTTGTTGGGATTATTTCCAGCTTCATGCAAAAACCTTGTGAAGGACGTTGGTTTGCTGCAAAAATATTTCTAAAATACTTGAAGGGAACTCAAGATTCTAAGGTGAATGACTTCAAACTGATTGGATATTTTGATTCATACTTTTTTGGGGATAAGGAAAATGGAGTGTCAACTTCAGACTATCTCATGAGCTTTGGATCAACAATTGTCTCCTAGATATCCTACAAATAGTCATTTCCATCAAATTCCAAAACAGAGGAAGAATATGTGGCAGCTGCAGAAACAACAAAGGAGATTGTGTGGTTGAAGAAAATACTTGAATATTTGTAGGAGAAATAAGTGAATTCCACTCCTCTTCTACTTAACAATAATTTTGCAATCAAGTTGGCCAAGAATCCCAGATTCCATGATCAAAATTAGAACATCAACATAAAATATCATCTTATTTGATATCATGTAGAGGACAAGACTATTCACTTGAAACATTGCTTCACAAATGAAAAAATTGTAGACATCTTAACCCTAGTGCTTGGAAGGGAAAATGTTGAAAAGTTCATAATGTTGTTTGGACTCAAAAAAACTCATTTGGATTAAGGGGAGGAATGTTGGACATGTAATCCTTGGGATTGTGTTATTTGTATCATTATTGTAAATATGAAGAATTGTAGGTGATAGGAAGAAGAACCATGTTTAAAAAAAACATAAAATATCTTTCGTTAATAATAAAAAAATTGTTTTATTTACAATGAATCCAGATTATATTGAGTATGAAATGGTACACACACCAAAATATAGCAAAAAACACATGAATATTGTGAAACCCAACTTCTATTAATAAATAAAATAACAAAAAATTGTAGAACACAAATGGGCTTGAATGGTGGTAGCTTCTCTGAAGAGAAAGAGATGTCAACTATGTTCATTTGCAAAAATATTTACTTCACACTCCATTTCATGCAGAAAGGACCTCCTTCACCTTGATTATATATGAGAGGGTGAGAGGAGAACAATTCCTATGATGCATGTGGGATAAAATTGTCTAAGTTTACAAAATGTCATAGGCATGTAAAACACTAAGACTTTCCAGGAGGTCACCCATTCAAGTACTACTCTATCCCAAACACTCTTAACTACAAAGTTCTAATGGGATATAGTGCATTAACGTTGTAGGCATGTACATATGATGATTTAATTACCAAATGGAGATGGAATTACATTACATTCCTCATCTAAAGGGTGAATATCATGGTTTATCAAAACCACATGATAAAAAACGTCGATTCAGTGGAAAAGGTAGATGGCCATCGAGATCAGTCCACACCCCTTAGGAAGTAATAGTCCCTATTGCGTCAAGTTCCCTCGAGAGATGGGGAAGATTTTGATGAATCTAAACCTTGGTAAGTTGCTTTCCTTGTTGAAGTAGTTGTTGTGCTTGTATTTGGTATTATCCCGTTGAAGGATGTCCTGAACCTGTAGTTGGAGGTGTTGTATATGTTCAGTAAATATGGCTACATGATCTTCCTTGGTTTGAGTGTGGGAGGACTCTGTTAGTGAAGACGCAACATGAATAGCTATATCAACAGGGAATAATGGATGGAACACCAAGAACACCTGAAAAGAGTCATGGACAATATATTTATGTTGAAGATATGGAAGACTCTCAATATCTGGAAGGGAGCCTCTATAGATTGGACCATTGGGTAATGGAGCACCATGCACCAAGTTAATGGAATTCTGAACTTGGCAGTGGAGAGGCACCGTTGTAGGTAAAAAAATATCTTTGTGCTCCTCTACAATCTTGTCGACCTACTTCTATTGTATAAAAAGATATTGGACCGAAGATATGGCAGTCGTAGTGACCTTCTATTCACCTTCTGATTAGATCATGAAGAGGGAAAATTTAGTATTCTGAGAGATTACTTTGTGTCATTATTTTTTCGATATCAATGAATTGGAAGTAGTTGAAACTACCTTTGCTACCCCATAGAGCTAAACTCTAAGAGTAAAAATGACAATGTGGGGTTGAGACTCATAAACAACGTGATGTTTCCACATATATGGTTTTCTTAAAAGAACATCACAAACTTTAAGTGGGGAAACATCATGCAATACCTCATGTTTGAAGGGTTTGATTTCGTAGGGTAGGCGACATTGTTGGATGGCGTGGATATCTAGTCTCTTTCTCAAGCATCCAATGGTGTATGATTGGGGGTGTTCCATTTTCGACAACTTCATTCTTTTGACAAACTCAACTAAGATCAGGTTCATTTAACTCTTGTTGTCAACGATGAAATGCAATGGGATCCCCTTAACCCACATCTAGCACTCCCCCTTCTCAAGCTCCTATAGTTCTTCTGGTTGGATTGTTTTCACCTCGATGGTAGAAGTGGGTTATGCATCGATGATTCATTTCCCTTTATTGTGCTCTGAGTTAGAGTCTAATCCAGGTTCCATTTCTTTTTCTTTGAGATCAACCACCAATGATTGTTTCGAGCAACATTCATTAGTGTTGTGCGAGGGGATTTTGTGGAACTCACACCACGTTTTGATGTTCTTCTTCAACTTCCCATCACCCTTCTTAGCTAAAGACAGGGACTGATTTTCTAGAGATTGACTCTCATTTCTTTTTCCTTCATTAGGGTTTCCTTTTCCATGCTTTTGTTGTGGCATATGTGCAAGCACAAATTACTTCTTATTCCACTTCTCAAATTTCTTCTCAATGTTGATTGCATATTGATAAGCAACTCTTGATGATGATATGTCTAAGAAATCCATCTTTGTTTGGATGTATCTATGTAGGCCACTTCGATACTTCAAAACAAGGTGTCCCTCGAAGTCTCTAATGCCAAACTTTGAGCATAAGGTATGGATGATGTTAGTATACTCTAGAACCAACTTATCTCTTTCTTGATGCAGAGTCATCCATCTCATATATTGGTCATCATAGCTTCCAACAGGGTAGAGCTCCTCCTTGAGAGCATACACAAAGTCTTCCTAGGTGGGTTCTCTCTTGAATGGTGTAGATTCATCTGTGATGTACCTTTCCAAGTAACCTTCCCACCAAGATATGAAATGGGGAAGGGATTTAAGGAGTGTGAAAGCAATCTTTTTGTCGTCAGAAATTTTTTTGATCGAATAATAACCTTCTAGCAAATTCAACCATTTTTCTAGAGAATCTACGTCTATATGGTCTTCAAATAAAGGGATATCAAAATTGACTTGTACCTTGAAAATCGACATACATCTGAAATGGCTTCTTGTTGAAGATCTCTTGACTACCATGAATAATTGTTTCAAAATCTGAAAAAAGTTATCCATCATCTCGTTCTTTTGTCACACGAGGAGCGCTTGCGCTTGTATTGTTACACGGGATCGATAAAGTCAGTAATATATTTAAATTTTTACGCCGAAAGGCGTATACCTATTGACAATGGGCACAATTAATGATCTTTTAATCTTATTTAACCTTAAACCCTAATTTGATGGCTACACATTCAAGATGCTGGCATATTCTTAGTCATCCTCCAAAATCAATGAGCCAGATTTATTGCTCATAACTTCCTTGCATTTATGAGGGCATCCGTTAACATGTTTACTTTTTTACATTTACCTAAGAATAATTAAAAAATTACTGTAAGCATATATAATTGACACGTTCAAATGATTAAAAATGATTAATATGAATGCATGCCACGTTTATATCACTCCACAGTTTTTATGTTAGAGCACCATTCGTTTTTTATCCCACAACCTCCACACATTACCTCCCACATTATGAACATTCCACGACTTGAACCGCCACAACCAATTAGATGTGAAATGCGCGGAAGACCTCGCCAAGCCAAAGAAGAAGCTCAAGAGTTCCCACAGCTCAGAATCGGTAGTAAAATCATCAGACCTTTCGTGGGCGGTAACGACAGTTCCAACAGATCGATCCGGCCCGGCCAGTCCTGAAGCTGTAATGACGGCTTGATTCTGGAAATGTTAACTGGCATGGAGAGGAACGAGACGGTGTGGCTGTGGATTGCGAGAGCCTTAGAAAGTTGTACGAAAGGATTTATGTGTCCCTGCGCCAACCATGGGAAGAGCAGAAAATGAAGCTTCTTCTTCTCACCCTCCATTTCTATTTGTTTGACTAATCGTATCAGAGACGGATGCCGGATATCTGCAATTTATTGCAATTTGCCTGTCAATCTCTAATTTCTCCATTGAATTTATAGATTACACCAGGAGCTTGCGTTTTAAGAGGGAATAATCAATACAATACAGTGTGAGATGCTCTACTCTTCGGACACTCCCGTTAGAGTAATATATTACGATTACAGTAATATAGCCGTAACTGCAGATATAAGGAAAGGAAGAAGGGGGGAATGAAGGAGAGAAGAGGGAGATATCTCTCTAAACCCAGTGTTGCCTTCTACACACTGCTAGTATTGTTGTGCATTCATAATATATAACATAATGATTCTTAGTTATGTGATTATCTCTAAATTTTATTGCAGAAAATTGTTGTAGCTGGAGTGAGTGTTGAGAGGTAAATGAAGAATTAAATAGAAGGTCGCGATGTGCAGGAATAATGGTTTGAATTTTATTTTCATACTCTAATTAGGATTTAATAAATTAAAGATGCCTTTCGACGTTCATCAGCCACAATTATGTGGCTGTGCTAGTTACGCCGAAAGGCATATACCTATTGACAATGGGCACAATTAATGATCTTTTAATCTTATTTAACCTTAAACCCTAATCTGATGGCTACACATTCAAGATCCTGACATATTCTTAGTTTTCCTCCAAAATCAATGAGCCAGATTTATTGCTCATAACTTCCTTGCATTTATGAGGGCATCCGTTAACATATTTACTTTTTTACATTTAACTAAGAATACTTAAAAAATTACTGTAAGCATATATAATTGGCACATTCAAATGATTAAAAATATAATTGACACGTTCAAATGATTAAAAATGATTAATATGTATGCATGCCGTTTATATCACTCCGCAGTTTTTATGTTAGAGCACCATTCGTTTTTTATCCCACAACCTCCACACATTACCTCCCACATTATGAACATTCCACGACTTGAACCACCATAACCAATTAGATGTGAAATGCGCGGAAGACCTCGCCAAGCCAGAGAAGAAGCTCAAGAGTTCCCACAGCTCGGAATCGGTAGTAAAATCATCAGACCTTTCGTGGGCGGTAACGACAGTTCCAGCAGATCGATCCGGCCCGGCCAGTCATGAAGCTGTAACGACGGCTTGATTCTGGAAATGTTAACTGGCGTGGAGAGGAACAAGACAGTGTGGCCGTGGATTGCGAGAGCCTTAGAAAGCTGTACGAAAGGATTTATGTGTCCATGCGCCAACCATGGGAAGAGCAGAAAATGAAGCTTCTTCTTCTCACCCTCCATTTCTATTTGTTTGACTAATCGTATCAGAGATGGATGCCGGATATCAGCAATTTATTGCAATTTGCTTGTCAATCTCTAATTTCTCCATTGAATTTATAGATTACACCAGGAGCTTGCGTTTTAAAAGAGAATAATCAATACAATACAGTGTGAGATGCTCTACTCTTCCGACACTCCCGTTACAGTAATATATTACGATTACAGTAATATAGCCGTAACTGCAGATATAAGGAAAGGAAGAAGGGGGGAATGAAGGAGAAAAGAGGGAGATATCTCTCTAAACCGAGCGTTGCCTTCTACGCGTTGCTGGTATTGTTGTGCATTCATAATATATAACATAATGATTCTTAGTTATGTGATTACCTTTAAATTTTATTGCAGAAAATTGCTGCAGCTGGAGTGAGTGTTCAGAGGTAAATGAAGAATTAAATAGAAGGTCGCGATGTGCAGGAATAATGGTTCAAATTTTATTTTCAAACTCTAATTAGGATTTATATTAAAATTAGGGTTTAATAAATTAAAAATGCCTTTCTGCCCACAATTATGTAGCTGTGCTAATTAAAATTAATTTAAAAAAATAACTTTTGGAACGCAGCCTACGTTAAATAGTAGAAAAAAATGAAAAGACCATCCGTTTTTTTACCGTGAAACACGTGGATGGAGTCTGCAAAACGATATTAGATCCCATTTTCTGAGACCTGTTTTTCGTAGTTAAACACGAGGATCGACTCTGCAAAACCGATAATAGATCCATCCACTGGGTGAATAGTACTGCTCTGTTTTTATTTGGATGCTAACTTCCCAGAAAAGCACGAATCTAGCGCATGCCCGAAATTCGAATCCTTCCATTCGTGACTAGGGGGAAAATGAGTTACGGTATATGGGCTTTTTGGCTGCCTATGAGCGTGCTGTTATTGTTTGTCAATGTTACTGCTCAACCAGGTATTATTCAACATTTTAGACCATCTAAGGATCAATATTTTACTGTTTTCGTTTTGTTTAATTTAGAAACATCATTGAATCGTGTCACTGGAGCGCAAATCGCTTATGTAGTGTTAATTATTTAAATTTTGGATACCATGATTTCTGAGTATTGATTGCGGAGCTAAAATAAATCACAGTGCTCAAAACAGTATAAGTTGGGTTACTGATGCTAATTACATAGACGTCGGTGAGATAGCAGAGATAGGGGATGTGTCTCAAGATGCCTACGGTTCGCACTTGCATAATCTACGGTTTTTCCCAAAACCTCTAAAAAAGTCTTGCTATCAGTTGCCAGTGGCCCCCAATGTACCTTACCTCTTAAGAGGATGGTTTGCCATCGGAGGATGGAGGATTCAAACAATTGCCAAGCTTCGTAGTCTCTATTGAGACATTGGGTATGTTGGCTTCCATAAACATAACAGCCCCATATGACGATCCAACGTATGAAGAAATAATCTTTGTTAGTTCTGGCAGAGTGTTGTATGTTTGCTTGATCAGAACCTCAGAGAGTGACAATCCCTTCATCAATGCTATTGAGTTGAGGACCCTCCAAGATGGCATGTATAGACAGGCTCAGCCAGGAACATTGTTGCTAACAGATGACAGAGTTGATCTTGGTGCAAAATCGACAGTTAGGTAAACATTTTAAACATTTTCATGTTTACAGTTTGCTGGTGTTGATATTTATTTCATTTCGTGTCTTTATCAGCTATAAATTTACTTCATTCTCCACACTATCAACAACTATATCTGTATTTTTCTATGTAGTTGTTGAAAATGGCGAAATAACTGTATTTTAAGGTATATTGAAAAGTTCGTCTTTTAAAAATAATTAGTAACAACCACTTTATAAAAGTGGTTGATATACACCGATCGGCGTCATTTTTTACCTTTTAAAATTAATGACGCTCGATCGACGTATATCAACCACTTTTATAAAGTGGTTGTTGCTAGTTGACGATCTACATACTTTGGAAACTACCATTAATATATGATTAATGTATTATTTAATTATTACATTAATATAATATGTAATAATAACTTATTAATATAATACATAAATGTGTTATATTAATGTATTAATTAATTAATACATTAATAATACATTAAATACATTATAAAAGTATTGATACAGTAATTAATTAATACATTAATCTTAATGTATTTAATGTATTAATGCATTTAATGTATTAATGCATTTAATGTATTAATGCATTTAATACATTAATGTATTAATATATTTAATATTTTAATAATGTATTAATGTATGAATACATAAATACATTAATACATTAATGTATTAATACATTAAAGCATTAAATACATTAATATATTAATGCATTAACACATTAAATACATTAATCTATTAAATACATTAATGTATCAATGCATTAATACATTAAATACACCAATACATTAATGTATTAAATAGATATATTAATGTATTAAATACATTGATGTA
Organism: Picea mariana; assembly: GCA_032191745.1. Classification (NCBI taxonomy): domain Eukaryota; kingdom Viridiplantae; phylum Streptophyta; class Pinopsida; order Pinales; family Pinaceae; genus Picea; species Picea mariana. The sequence continues at coordinate 1,064 of JASDQU010297154.1, read as the reverse complement.
TTAAATATATTAATAATGTATTAAATACATTAATCTATTAAATACATTAATGTATTTAATACATTAATGTGTTAATATATTAATACATTAATGTATTAATGTATTAAATACATTAATGTTTTTAATACATTAATGTATTTAATACATAAATGTATTTAATATTTTTTGTCACATTGCGACGTTCAAAAAAGTTCATCACATCGCGACATTGGAAAATGTTCATCAGAGTACCACGTTTGGAAATGTTAGTCACAATGAGATGTATGAAATCATGTTTTACTTTTTAGACAATGATTTATATTTTTCCTAAGGACATTGATAACAAAAGAGAAATGTTCGTCACATTGTGACGATGGGAAACGTTCGTCACAATGCGACATTGGGAAATGGTCATGACATTGCGACGTTGGGAAATGTTCGTCACAAAGCGACGTTTGATGTTTGATGTTTGTCACAAAGCGACATTTGATGTTACAGACATAGACTAATTAAAAAAATATTAATAATGTATCAATATATTGATAGAATAATACATTAATGTACTAAAGTATTCATGTATTAATTAAATAATACATCAATGATATATAAATTAATGTATTAAATAATAAATACAAGTATTAAATGTATTAAATAATTGAAAACTTAATGTAATTTATAAATTTTGAAGTATTAAAACAATAATGTATAACTTATTGTATGAAGGTAATATTGGACAATGTATGTTATTGCAATGTTGGGCTATACCTGTCACATTAGGTTATATGCATCACATAGCAACAAGGGGTTATGTTCATCACATTGCGACGTTTGGAAATGTTTGTCACATTGTGACATCACATTGCATTGTTAGGTGTTACTATGTCACATTGCGACATTGGGTTCTATGCATCACATAGAAACAAGGGGTTATTCTCATCAGATTGCGATGTTTGGAAATGTTTGTCACATTGTGACGTCAGAATATCCACGTATATCACACTGTGGTGATTTGGTTCATCATATAGTGATGACGAGTCTATGTGCATATCATTGCGATGTCAGAAAGTTCGTCACATTGTCACAAA
>JASDQU010297150.1:1915-13418 GCA_032191745.1 Picea mariana | reverse complement strand
TATAAAACCAATCACACATCACATGTATTATACAAGACAAAATAAGTTGGTAGAAGCTGCATATATATATATATATATATATAAAGATCAAAATTTTTACATAAAGTTTTTGTCTAGGACTAAAATATCAAAATATATAAAGCCCATGGCTTCTACAAATTAGCATCATGAATGATGCTCATGGTAACATACAGCTGCTCGGGCTACCCTACGGAGCAATCTACTAAGAGACTCAGACATGCCCACACTATGGCGTTGATAGCGCCTTGGGATCTCCCTAATAGCGATGTCTGGGACATCCACAGTCAATCCCTCTAAGTTCTGTTCAACTTTCTCATAGTCCTCAGCATCCCATCTTGCCACTGGAGCCACTTCTCCCCGCCTTTGAATGGGAGAAATTCCTGGAGGTCGATACGGCTCCACATCTATGTCATCAAAATAAATTTTTGATTAGTCCTTGGATATACATAAGAACATTTTATATAATAAAATTTACAAAAACATTAAAAAAGAACAAAATGTGTACTTCTCACCTAAGTCACCCCACTGATCATCCTCAGGCAGGACCAAATCCGGATCTCCTCGRAAATCCAAACTGGCATATGCGTAGTCATCAATCATCAGCATCTGGGGCCTCAACCAATCAAAAAACAAATCRTTATATTTGATTATAGGCCYTGCTASATGCCGAGCCATGAGGTTACACCACCTCAACATCCTCAGATCTTGTGGGGCCGGTAAACCCAAATCTACCTGTAGTTGCAGCAGTGAGACCCTCTCAAGGAAGAATGACACCAAAAGTGACCCATACCCAAACTACTTCAGGTCACCCCTTCTGCACTTTGTCATTTGCCTCTTCATACTACGGAGAACCGCATCCGAGCAGTTGAAAAATTGAGGCTCTGTGCACTCTATTTCATATTGGAAATAGCTCTGGAGATCCATGTGTGGAGAAGCGCTCTTGGCCATGCATGCAATGGTAAACAAGATAGTCTACAAGGTCATATTTTGGACACCCCATATGGTGACCTTAACCTTGCTTCTCTTCACCTCGGAACACAATATCAGTGAACATACTCACTCATAGGAAGTTCGCCACCTTTACCTCCAGTCAGAGTAGCATGATATCCATGTCATGACAACCCCATCAGAAAATAGATATCCTCGATATCTAGTGTCAGCGTGTGGACCCCTACATGAAATAACTATTGATCCACATCCCACATGTGGACCAGGTACTCTAACAACCTCAGTTGGGCTCTCATGCCCATGATCCTGAAAAATTTTAGGAGCCCACATTCCCGGAGGGAAGCAACTGTACTCGGATTATTTTCGGCAATGGAATCCTCCTCCTCGTGTTCTCTTTCCATCCATTCCAACATCTTGATGGTTAATACCCGCAATAGAGTCATGAGAAGGAAATTAGCAACTTGTTTTAACCTCTTGCATAAATTTTTATTGAGTAAAAACTTGCATGAAAATCTATTTTTTGGCCCTCGCAGGTGAAGCTTGCACACAGTGCAAGATTCTTGTAGGTGCACTGAGGCTCACCTGTGAGAATCTTAGGTTCTCGCAGGTCCCGAATGGCTCACCTGCGAGAATGCTTGAGCGCATTCACCGACCCTAAAATGGACTCAAACACTTAAAATTACCAATAAAAAATGATTTTAATCCATGAAAAAGTTGAAGAATTAGGAGATTACCTTGTTGCTTGAAACCATTTGCCAAATGACCGCCTGTACCTCTTGCAATCGAGAAAAACGATTTGGAGAAAAAGAGGTGTGTTGGACAAGTTTTTGGCAAAGTAAAAATGAAATGGTAAAAAGGGCTTTTCACCCATATTTATTCACATTTTTACTATTTCTTATTGATTTTTTTTATATATTTTTTATTATTTTGTTTAAAAACCTAATACCCTAATAGCCTTGTGAGTATGGTTTTTCATAGGTAGGTGACCTAGAAGCCTGAATGAAGGTGTACGAGTATTTTTTCCTTTTTTCATCACATGTACGAATACCTTTTTTGGGTTTTGTAGGAAAAACCTTGAGCTCAGTCTTCGTTCATTTTCGCGCTTGAAAATACATGAGAACGCAATCGAGTATACTTTTGTCATCTTTTCGTACTCATCATGGTAACACAAAAACAATGAAAATAAGGGAGTATCCTTTAATCTCTTTTCATGCTCCATAAAAATGAAAAGATTGCCGAGCGATCTTGTTCTTTTCACGCTCATAGAAGTATTTGAAGAAAACATTCGATGAGTGATAGTTTATCACTTTTTTGGTCTCGTCGAACTAATTTATGAAAAAGGAACCGGGAGATTTCTATTTAAGTGTTTTTCAGACTCTCAAAACATGAAAAAACCTCGAGTTTTCTATCTTTGGACTCATTAAACAAACATCGAAAAACCCTTTATGGGACCAAACCACTCCTTCCTAGGGTTCATTAAATGTACTCTGAGGGAATCATCCGAAGGATGAGCTTACATCAACAAGCATATGTTATCCTCCTCAAGCTTGTGTAAAAATAAAGAGGTACTCGCCAGAAATGGTGGGAGAAATTTTTGGAAAGGGATATGCCTTCGTATTTGTATTAATGGAAGTAAGTGTTTCTCTTGAACATGACACCCCATGTTCATCATTTGAATCCAGGTTGGGAAATCCATTTGTCTCTTGTCTAACTAGCTACAAGGTCATATCTTGGGTCGTCTTTGAGTCAATGCTGCCAAGAGCATTGTCGTGTCGTTCATATGTTCAAGAGAAGTCCAAACAAGCCCTTCATTGAGTCGTCCATCTACATTTGTCCATTCTTACCATGTCGGCCTTCCCTATGTCTGTTTCAAATCATATTCATACTTTGACTTACCCTCATAATTTGTTACTTATTTTGTGTCATTGATGGGGAATATATCAAGGCCCTCCTATGATGAGTCTTTTTACGTCGACTCCAACTCATTATCCAGGAATAAGACTTAGAAATCATTTAGTACCTTAGAACCTTCATGCCTTAATGGCAGGTCTCTTCGTTTTCGATAGTGGATTCACATCATTAATTCATGATTGAGAGATTCCGTCGAGTGTTCGACTTCAGCTCATTTATTCACATTTGTTCAGATTGTACTTAGGTACCTTGGGAGTCATTGACATCAATGGTGATTTCCCTCTCACTTGTTAACGATTTTCATCAATGACCAGTAATCGAGTGGTTTTTACCATGTTCGACTTCGACACATGTAATCACATGGCTAGATTCATACTTTTCAGATGACGGGATTAAAGACCTTGGGTCTCATATTTTTGGCTCAGGTTGTGCTGGAGTACTTATGATTTGTATCGACACATAGATCCACTTTGTATGTCACGTGGCTATGTCCTAATTTGAGTCTTTTAACACATAGATCCACAGTGTATTCCTAGTGGCTATGTATCATTTTGACAACATGRATCCACGGTGTATGATTGGTGKCCATGGCCTACATTTATGATTTCATTCATTTGTGGTCTGATCATGGGAATGCCTACCTCAAAAATGGTATTATATTATGCAGATGCTTGATTGTTTTTAGGTTTCCGATTATGTGTGATCCTTGTTTCTGACACACACACACATTTTATAAAGTATTTCGGCTRTCACGAGTTCCARCCTCATACTTTGGGGGGAATTCTGTTACACATTATTTTGGTCACCTTGGTGGTGTCTCTACAATTATGTGTTCAGGMTCTCATAAGGACCTTTTGCCTGAGAAAAGTGACTGTTGTCTTCTTCCATAAAACATATTTTTAAGATGAGTTTGCAGGYTGACTATGTTGTAGGGTGTGAGAATTTTGATTCTCATAGGMAACCCTATACCTAGMTTGTGAGGTGTTCACAATCTGCACTATAGGTAGGGTGCGAACCTGTTTCAAAAGCTTAAAAAGAAGAGGAAGTTACGAAGGTTCTAGAAGAGGATCTTCTAGAAAATGAGTTGGCATTCACATGGTTGGCATCCTACTGACTTCTCAGATTTAGTGGGATTATCCTCATCCCTTTAACCATCTCTCCTTCTCCTATATAATGAAGGGTTTATCAAGGAAGAGGTTAAGCAAGATTGAATACATAATTAATGAAAGAATAGATTCAGAATTGTGTGAGGAACCCTGTTTGAATTGATGCTTGAGGCCTCCATCTGTCCATCAATCCCCAGTGTATCTTCTTCATGCAAGTTTGGAGCAAGTGTGTGTTGTGGAACAAAGGACCATTGAAAGGAAGCTTGCAACATCAAGGTGATCTGGTTGTATCTTCTACTTTCATATTAATATAATATAGTGGCATGTCCCTTTCCCATAAAATCACTCTTATTTTATTGCATAATTCCTTGATCATATGCATAGGTAGTCATTGAATATACTTTACTATGTTCACTTTGGTTGGTTTGTGTTGTCTTGGATCTGATCTCGCAAGAGCACCAGAGCGAAGTAGGAACAACAAAGACTTAAGGAAGTGATATAAAGGTATGTCACTCATTCATCCTTCGGTAGTAAGTTCAATGATAGTTTCTTAGGGAAAGCGTCATGTCCTGTCCTATTTTGTTCTAGATCCAGGTGGATCTAGGGAGATCTGTTAGTGTTCGCATATATCGATTTATCCTATAACAAATACCCATCTATTCCAAGTATAGTAAAAACATTCAACCACACAAGTTGGCCCTCGATCTTGAAAATCTAGGAAACTCATAGGCCCCAAAGGCTCGACATCTGCTGACCTTATGCAAGGTCATGCTGACTAGTGCCACAATTAGTAATTGGCATGTAGATGACCACCTTATCTTGCCACACTCTACAAGATATTTCTCCAAGAATATCATATGTGACTCATCACTCCCTATTATGAGGGACGTCCTCCTCGACTATGCTAATATTACCCCTGATTTTTTCAAACTTTACCCTTGAGAGAGCATTGGTAAACACATATGATATCTTCTCTTATGTAGTGAAATATTGAAGCTTCAATACTCCCTTCTGTATCATATATCAGATATAATGGTACATGATCTTGATATTCTTTGACTTGTCATGAAACACTTGGTTCTCTGACAAGTTCACACAACTCTAATTGTTGCACCAAATACAAGTGGCCTCTAACTCGAGATCAAACAAGACTGCAAGTATATTTTGAAGCCACACTACTTCACTGCTATCTGAACACACTAATATATACTACGCCTCATCCATACTAAGCGACACACTAGTCTAATTCCTACTAAACCATGAGATCATATATGATCCCACACTGAAGCAACATCCATAAGTAGTCTTCTGGTTTGTGAAACTGCTCGCCCAATATGAATTAGTATATCCTTGTAGGGTTATCTCATGATCAAAAACATATCTCAGTCCATAATCAAATGCACATATTAGGTACCTCTAAACATTATTTTCTGCAACCAAGTGAACACATCTTGGTTCAACCATTTACTGAATCAAAGTGTTCACCGCAAATCATATATCTGGTCTAGTGTTCTTCAAATACATAAATGAACCAATGATTCATATGTACATGGTGACATCCACTATCTCTGAATAAGGATCACTCAATAACTTTAGGTTCATCACCATTGATGTGGGGATTGATTTACAATCCATCATACCAAATCTCTTTAGGATTTCTACCGCATATTTTCCCTTGAAAAGGAAAATCTCATCTGATTTCTCCCACACATCTAGACCTAAAACATAATGCATCATACCCAGTTCTTTCATTTAAAACTCATATGAAAGATTTATCTTTCACTTCGTGATGAGATTCTCACCCCATGTTATAAATAGTTCATCCACATATAACAGTAATATCACTGGTCCACTAACCTCAACCTTGTAGTAAATATTAGGATATTTTTTACTCTTGGTAAATCCCAAGATCATCATAAAAATGTCAATTCTACCGTGCCATTCCCTAGGTGTTTGTTTTAACAAATACAAGGATTTCTTTAATTTGCAGACATGAGTTTCTCTCTCAAGTTTCTTAWATCCTTGTGATTGCTCCACATGCACTTCTTATTCAACTACAYGATTCAAGTAGGCTCAACATCAATGATATCACATAATAATTCCATGTAACTRGAATATGGTTGAGGTACATTTATTTCTCTAAAATATCCATCTAGAGMACCATACTTCTTTTCATATTGAATAATCTCATGATCCCAACCTGTTCTTCTTCATCAAGGTGGATATTGGTGACCACCCATTTATTCCAATTGGTTCCTCTTGACAGTTTTTAGTTCAACATGTTTCTCTGTAATGATKACATTTCTTTGTAATTGTGGGTTCTTCACTTATGGGGATATCCTGAAGGCCTACACAACATCCAGGTGGATATTGGTGGCAACCCACTTATTCCAACTATCTTATTTTGGAAGTTTTCATGTGAGTACATCTTTTTGTACTTCCAGGGACATTTTGGGGCCCTAAACAATGTTTTTTTGGGCTTTCCACAGTCAAACTATAGACAAAGTCAAAGTGTGACGAAATAATCTGTAGTTATCAAAACGATATTTCCAATGAGCTATCACATGCCTAAACATAGGTTGTATGAACAAATTATTACCGTGGGAAGTTGAGGTACCAACTTACCAATCGGGGTCCACATAACTTTTGGTGTTTCATGTCCTAGGGTAAGGTTTTTGGATGTCTATGGTTTTGGAATTCATGAGTAATGTTGAAAAGGCCTTTGGAGMTTCATTGTAATCATTCTGCTTCGATGGATGCACGTAGCARCCACATCTCTTCTTAGAGATAACTACCACCATTCGAGAAAGTTGTTTTCAGTTCTGCAGTTTTACAATTTCAACCTATTTTATTTATTCAATAGAAGTTATTGTTCACTAGATATATGTTGTTGTTCTTCGTATCCTTGTGTTATTTTATTCACCCTATTATTTACTTTRTTCCTCTCATAAAATTAGATCAGTGGTATCAGAGCAATGTGATCTTCATTAAGTTTTCTTCGTGCATGTCCCCAACAAGATTTTAGTACAAGAAGTTGGGACTCAAACTAGTCGAGCCTTTGAAAGATAGTCTACGTCGATCCTAACAATAAATTATGGGGGACAAGAATAAATATGATGGAAGAGGAGATCCTTTTAAAATTTTTCTCAAGGAAACCCTTGTCTGACAAAGGAACAAAATGATTGACGACTTTGGACAGATCCTTCGGTGGCTGCCCATAGGAGATGCATCTTCATCAAGCATCCATGCAACCCACATCAAGGTACAAGTAAATTTTGATATTCCATTATTTGAAGGACTAATAAATGCGAATGTTGTAGATAAATGGTTGAATTTTTTCGAAGGGTATTTTTCGGTCCACTATGTTTTTGATATGGAAAATATTCCTTTTGCACTCCTCAAGGTCGCCCCCCATGTTAAGGACTGGTGACATACTTACTCTAAGAAAAGGGCCATAGTGGAATATGAAATATTTTCAGTCGCCCACACATGGGATTTCTTCAGGGATTCATTAAATAATAGTACTACCATTTTGGAAGTTACAAGGACTAGTACACAAGATGGACCACACTACGTCAGGAAAGGGACCAGACAATACCAGATCTCAGCAATATTTTCCATACCCTATGGACGAAATTGGGTATCAAAGAATATGAACAACATTTGGTTCTTAAATATTGTGGCTTTCTTCATAGATACATTCACAAAAAAATGGAGTTTTTTTACATAGCATCATTGAGTGTGGCTTGTATATATGGTGTCAAGATTGAGAAACAATTTAAGCAGAAGTGGCAAGAGTTTGGATTTGCAAATCCATAACAGTCGTAGAAGGGAAAATGTGGCCCCAACCCATAAAAGGTATGTCACTCATTCTACATATGTTGATGAGGTCCCAAATGCATGAATGTGGCATGGCCATCAAATATTTTGTGTGTGACTATGATAGAGCCTATGTTGCTATGATGGTAATACTTGTGACATGATTTGTTTGAGCATGCGATAACATGTGTGGCTATGATTGTAATACTTGTGACATGATTTGTTTTATCATGAGATAGACTTTGTGGCTATGGTGATGCTACCTACAAAATGGTCTGCAAGAGCATGTGAGTCTTTCCCATGCCATGTGAGATGGATGGATTTGTTTGAGACCATTACATGAAGAAAATATTAGTTAATACCTCCATAGTTAAGAGGGAGTGTTGATTTTTTGGTATTTGTGGAACATATTAACCTCCAAGTGTAACACTTTTACTTAGAATAGAATATTCCCATAGTAAGAGAACCATTAAAAAAATGTGTGTGAACCCTAGAAGCAAAGTCAGCCAGAGGGGAATAATAATAAAGACACACAAAGCCCTAGAAAGAGAAGACGACCCTAATTGGAAAAGTCACTTGGAAAGGCTAGTATAAATAAGTAGACGCGTAGCTCTTTTAGACACACTCTCACACACTCATAAATAGTGCACCAGTCTAAGGAGGAATTGTGGCAACAACTAGGGAACAAGTCCAGAGAGAAGCAGTGGCACCTAAGGAGCAATTATTTCTAGTATCTTCTTTTTGTGTGCTTCTATTGGTAAAGGTATGATTTATTGGTATTGTTTTGCTAATGCAACAATGGTGTTTCTGGTTAGGGTTTATCTGTTGGTTCTGGTGCAGATTGGACAGAATCATTCTATATAAGAAAAGGTTATTGTGCTCGGGGGTGGCATATTGATGCATAACCCCCTCTTCCTCCCAAGGATGCGTGACCTCATGTTCTAGGATCGTTCAATCACTTCAGTCAAATCAACTCTTCAGGCCCCTGCTGGAACCCAAATGATTTTTCATAGGTCCCCCTTTCACTAAAGTACAGGTTCTATGAAACCCACGGGCTCTTTCTTGGCCCGTTTGAAGAAATTGAACAACAAGCACTAGATTTCTATGCTATGCCCCTACCTTCATATGATATCGAGATATGACCTCATGCCAGTCCTCTTTGAAACTGCACACTTCAGAGCTTTTGCGAGTATCTTGCTCCCTTTTTCCCGATCTTCAAATCAACAAATTTACCCAAGACTCGATCTACGGTTCACATCTCTCCCACAAGAAATGGTTGTGATCTGCTTTGGACTCTGGTCTTTGGGTATCTTCCCACTCTTCCTTCCATAGTACCTTTTCTCTGAAACACAGGGATCTCCTCCATGCGTCCTTTTGGATCCAAGAGTCCATCTCCACTTCACTCTTCACGACTTCGCAAATATTTCCCTTTGCTCCACAAATTTTTTTCGGAGTTCCTTCTCATGAACTATCTGATATTTTTCCACCATTCCCCTGACAATCAAAGTTCAAAATATACTTCGGAATTCAGATTTTTGACATTCTTGCACCCCTCTCAACTAAAAAATCCCAGAGAATTATTTCTCCGGACTTCCAGATCTCTTTCCACCTGTCTATCAGAACGATGGACGATCCAACTTGGCTTCAGGAACTCAACGAATCCTTACTCTTGTGCACACATAGCATCTCTGGCACAGTCTTAGACATGGACTATTCTCATCCTTCTGCACTCCTTGCAAAGAGTCTGTGCTCAACGACACTAATCCTTCTCAGCTTTTACTATCTTGAATCTTTAAGGGTATTGACCATCCTGCGTCCTTCAAAGTATTTTTTGGTTCCCTCCTAGTAACTCGATGCTCTTCCTCTTGAGCTTATAAGGAGAAATTACTTTACCTTTGGTGCACTCCTTACACTGGATTGACCCTTCAGACAAATTCCTACAAAAATTGTCAAAGTGATGGCCTGGTGCACTCCTTGAACAAGTCTTCCTCTTGCTTCTTGAAATCCTTTGGGTTTACCGAAGAAATTCCCACATCCGCTCAATGCACAGTTGCAAAGATTCTTTCCCTAAGAGTGTTCAACAACTCTAGGTTTTCTTCAAATTCTCCAACACTTCAGAATGTGTTGGTTTTCTGCACACTTGCACCTTCTCAATGCCCTCCTGATAGATTTATACATAGTGTTCAACAACATTTTGCTACGCTTACTCCTGCACGGACTTTCCTTTAGGGTATTCAAAAACCTTGAGGATCCTCTTGAGATTGTGGACTATTCTAGTGTTCCCTCCTGGAACGTTCTTCTATGACTTGAAAGAGTTCATATGCACACTCCTTGCGTTGGATATAGGGTTTCCAATACTCTTTTGTGCACTCCTTGCATAGAGTAAAGAATCCAGAACAATTCAACAAAACTCCCAGATAGAGAATTTATGTCCTTACCCTGTAGATGAAATCTGACATACACATCTACAACATATATTCATACAAACACAAATGAAATTCATAAACAAACGTCCATCACACAGGAATTTGTAAACAATGAAATATGTTATTTTGTATTAATGTCAGAATATCAATTACAATGTGTGAGGTTGGACTACAACTGAGTCTCGTCCCTTCTCTCCTCTCCTATCAACAACCTCTATGGGGTGTATGATCAAAAACCTCTATTGGGCGTATTCTCCAAATATTTATACAAGCAGAGACTCATCGATTCCTTCCCTCCAACTACACTAGTGGTGTCTAATTACCATCAAAACGCCTATCTACTAAAGGCATATTACAATGAATGGAAAATATAGTCTGAATCAGATCTGGATCCCTCATACCGTCAACCACTTAAGGTGACCTTATCTACAACCTGTGAAAAGGCATGATTTGGCTCGTCCAACCTGACAACATTTAATTTCTATAATTACATTTAAATTTCGAGGGAAAAATGAGAGGACTCACGCCTCTCCCCTACTTGAATGCGCACCAATGTGCTGAATAGTTGGTGCGTGCTGAGGTGGAGCGATGCTCCTGCATCACATATGTGAATGCCTATGGTTAGGTGGAAATGATGTGATATAGTCTATGGTTAAACGAGCATATCAAATTTTTAACAAGGTGTGCATTTTTGGACTACATTTATGAGGTTCAGTTTGTTAATTTGTACATTGCACAAACCTCTCTGGGGTGAAAGTGTCCATTTAGTCATTCCATAAATCTCCTCAAGTTGGTGGTAGGTATTTATACATTGGATTTTGCATGATGTAATGAAAAAATGTACACCTTCATGCCTTCACACCAATTCTCTCGGAGTTTGAATTAACTCACCACCAATCCTCCCAAAAGGTTGAATTCCCCGACCACCCATATTTTGATGGTTAAGGTGTCTATTTTACATTGCATTTGTACTTTTTATTACAAAGTGAAGGTGTTCATTTATGCCTACATAACACTACTTTCATAAGATGATATTTTGATAATATATCTTAAATATTTTAATTGAACAAATGACTCATTTTATTTGAAAAATGAGTTAATTAACAAATTTATAAATTTTAGATTTTAAATCTCTCATTAAATTTTCTAAGGGTGGAATCACGAAGGTGGGTTACACTTTCGTGACAATCTGGTCTCCAAAATTTTGGAAAACCAACTTTCGGCCGAACTACATATATTTTTCAGCCGAAACATATATTTTTCGGCCGAACT
>JASDQU010297147.1:0-13269 GCA_032191745.1 Picea mariana | reverse complement strand
GAGTAGTTGTGTACTGCACCACTCAATGTCTCAGAGTGGAGAGAAATGGGATTCCCATGCTGGGAGAGGATAACTCCCATGATATAATTAGATACATCAACCTCTATCCCAAAGGTTGAGATAGGTTCGGATGTGCCAAGATAAATGCAGTACATATGTTTTGCTTCACTTTGTCGAATGATTGTTGCTACATCTCAATATAGAAAAATACATGTTTCTTCGGTCCCTTTCAACATCTATTTGAGTGGCCATACTATGTGTGAGAACCTTGGAACAAAATGTATGTAGAATTTTACCATACCCAAGAAACTACATAGCTTCACAATAAGGATCTTGGGCACATGCCAATTTTGTGTAATCTCCACTTTTTCATGATCCAGTCAAACTCTTTTTTTGTCAATGAAGAACCTAAGGTAGTGAATAAATGTCATGGAAAATGAAAACTTGAACAAATTTACCTACAATTTATGTCTTTGAATTGTTTTCAATACTTGATGAAAATGCCACAAGCATTCATCCCATGACTTGATGAAAATTAGGATGTCATCAAGGTACACCACCACAAATTGGTTCAATAAGGGTATGAGCACATCATTCATTAGTCTCATAAATATCATTGGTAATTTAATAAGAACATATGACAACACTAACCATTCAAACAATACTTCTTTGGATTTGAAAGTTGTCTTCCAAACATTTTCAGGATGTATTGGAGCCTCTAAGATGATCCAAAAGGTCATCAATACAAGGTAGTGGATATTGATTCTTCACTATATGTGAAGTGCCATGTACCATATTTCTTAGGCACTTATACTGTAGGGATTTCATAGGGAGAAGAAATCAATATCATTTTCCAGTATAAAAAATCTCTTACATATGTTAATGAATTTCATCATTCCCCCAGAAGGATTTGTTAGGATATTTAGACACTTAGGAGTTAGTTAAGTTCAACTTGGTCTAATATGTCTTTAGGAAAAAGTGTGTTTCTTTAGTATGCATTTGTAGTTATGTAATCTGATAGTCATGATGTTTTCTAAACATAGAGTGATATGAGGACACATATTATTCTCGATCTTAACGTCTATATTGATCTATGACTTAGCACCTGAATGGTCCATGATCTCTATTGAAAGAGAATGGAGGGATATTTGTTGATGATCTATTGTGAGAAAATATCTTGTAAAATATTTTTCTTCTGCATTGATATATTGCCTCAAGTGGCCATGTTGGTTGGGGCCATGGACTATTTCCCTCTTTGATGGTTTTAACCACATAAAAACATTGGTGTTATGATCTTTGATCTGGTTGTGTGAGTGGTTGGTAAAGGTGTTCTTTCTACGTGGGAATACCTTTCTTTGTCGAACATGGTATTAGAGCCCATTTGAAGACCCTCTCCCATTGTAGATCGAGATCTCAAACCTATGTAGCCGCATGTAGCAAAATATTTCTGGGTTTTGATATTTATTTGCATTTCTGAGCTGAGTGAACTATTCCATTTTTTCCAAAGCATTGCTTTTAATTGGAAACACTTTTTGTTTCACTCGGAAATGTTTTCATTTTCCCAAGATATGACTATTTTTGTTAGACCATTTTTTTAAAAAATTACAAAGTTAATATTTCGGTTTTCTATTTTTATTCCTGATTTGATACTATATCCAGTCTATGTATGCTCTTTTTTATGCACTCTGTGCAATCTTGACAAATAAAAAACAGAGAGAAAAGTGTTTTATTTTCTATGTGTGTTCTTTGCGCTGCACTTTATGCGAGCTCAGTGAATTAGAAATAGAGAGAAAACTTTCATTTTCCAAGTAAGCTAATTGTGATGTAACCCCATTATTATTGAGAATTGGAAATTATTTTTCAAATTTTCCCTTGTTTTTTTGTGAGGTCGTTTTGAAGTTTTTTGTAGGAAAAAACAAGGGTTTTGGGGGTCAGCATGCACTTTGAGGCAAAGAGTTAACCCCCACCCACCCCCCCTCCTCTTCATTAAAACTGTTATATATTTTGCACCAACTCACTTAGTTAAAAGTTATTTTATTTAATAAGAGGTTTTGAGTTCAAGTCTCTCTTTTTTAAGTTACTTTTTGAAAAAAATCATGTGAACTTGAGTTATCTCATAATTTTATTGTAAAGTGCATTTCACTTAAATTATAAAAGTGAATCACTATAAAGTAACTTTAATATTTCTGTAAAGTTACTTTTTGCATGCAACTTTAATTTATAAAGTAACTTCATTATAAAAGTGATTTTCACTTATTCTATAAAATTGGATTACTTTTTAAGTAATTTATCTGTAAAAATGAGTTTTTAGGCAAAGTTAGGAGGGGAACGTTTTTTACTCAACCACCTCATTGTGCATCCATCACCGCGTGGGCCAACTTGTAACTTCCACACGACACTTTGGTTACCTTTTATGCCTTTTCAAAAAGGGTGTAACTTTCACATCTGCAGTCTGTTTTCAGTGCCATTTTTTAAATAACTTACTTTTTCGAAAGATTTCCATCTAGATAGTCAATTTCAACTTTTGAATCCATATTATCTTCATAATTTGATATGGCTTCTCCAAGTGATATTTTGATTACCAATACCAACTACTTCTCATGGAAATTCCATATGGAGGATGTACTAAGAAGTAAAGAATTATACTAATTTACCTTGGGAAAAGAACAAGCCCCCATTGATGTTGAAAATAAATCCAAATGGGATAATAAAAATGGTGAAGCACATGGAATAATTAAAATGTCCATTTCTCTCGATTTACGATTTCACCTTCAAGGAATTGATGACCCATATGAAGCTTAGGCTAAGCTAGAAGTTGGATTTGGTAAACACAATATGATTTGATCCCACAAGATTGAAAATCATTTAATGACCATAAGTCCCAATGATTTCCCTTGCATTGAGAATTATTTATCCAAGTTCAAAACACTTGGAATTTTACTTCAAGACTGTAAAATGGATCTAAAGGATGATTGATGAATATATGTTATTCTTGGTCAGCTTGGTAGTGCATATTATGTCTTTGTATCTACCTTTTATGACACCGTTAAAGTTCTAAGGGGTGTTTATGAAGCTCCCACTCTTGAGTCTTTTTGTGATTCTCTTATTAAAGAGAATTATAAGCTCTTGCAACTTGGAGTGATCAACACTACAAGTAAATCTAGCAAAGCCTTAATAGCCTATTAGAAAGATAAAACCAAGAATCCAAAGAAGCAACATCCTCGCAACAACAAGAAAAACAAGGGTCCCAAACCCTTTCAACAAGCTTCTACTCCCAATGGTAACAAAGGGCCAAAATCAAAAAGTAAGAATACTAACATGCATTACAATTTTTGTGGGTGAGCTGGTCATCTCGAGTCCAAATGTTTTAAAAAATGGAGGCCTTAGAAGCAACAATGAAGAATCCCAACATCAATATTGATTCTTCTTATTCTAACTCTTCTTCTCATGAATATGCACTTCCTGCTTATGGTTTTTCCTTTAATGCAACATCTAATTCTTCTTATAATGACTGGCATATCGATTCTAGAGCATCTTATCATAAGGATAATGATAAAGCCATTTTTTCTTCTTAATCTGTAACACCAAACAAATATTTGTTTGTGATGATTGATCTCTTAATGGTGTAGGGTCTTGAAAAGTTCACGTAGATCACAGGGGCTTCCCCTTATTGACCAATATCTTATCACATTCATTCATAAAGTGGGTTTTTAAATTGAGAAAAATATAGTGAATATATTGTAGGTATTGGGGGGGTGATGTGGGGTACAAGGGGATTTATAGGTATTGAGGGGTATAAAAATGGGTATTTTGTACAAATAGGAGATATCTAGTAAAAATAAGGGTTATTTTTCTATAAAGATGTATTGCGGGGGGGTGGCGTTTCAACAAAATGATTTTGGGAGGTATTTATCAATATCTAGTGAAAATAGAGGTATTCTTTAATATCCCATGAACTAAGGTGCTATGTCATATGTTGACTAAATGGAGACCCCATGAAGTAGATAATGGTCACTTCAATAATTTATTATGTGTTCCAAGTCTTTCCTACAACCTTCTATCAGTATATCGGATCATTCATTCAGATGAAGTTAAAACTATAGATTTTTCACCTCACCAAGTTGTAATCAAGGATTTAAATATCCTAAGCATGTCCTAGAAATTAGAATTGTTGATGATATTACTAGGTTGTACACATTTGAAAACTTTGGATTGTCATTTTTTCAATCAAATTTTGTTCCTTATAGAGATGACTTGAGAAAACTTTGGCATCAATGGTTTGATCATATAAACTATCACTCATTGCAGTAATCAAAATACAGTGATTGGTCTTCCTCTTGTTTCTTGCAGCGATGGTGTTTGTCCCGGTTGTATTCTCAGTAAACATCATCAGTATAGTTTTGACAAACGTACCTCTTGGCATGCCTCAACCCCTTTTCATCTTGTTCACGATCATTTATGTGGTTCAGTTTCTTCTCCTTCTTTCTCTTGGTGCAAGTACTTATTAATTTTAATTGATGACTTCTCTAGATGCACTTGGGTTTACTTCTTAAAATTTAAGACTGAAGTTTTTGACATGTTTTGGGCTTACAAGGCCCTTGTAGAAAAATAATTTGGAAAACAACTACAAAAGTTAGGAACAAATAATGGTGGTGAATATGTGAAAAACAAGTTTACAACCACATATGAATATAGTCTATGAATATATTCTATGGAAAATAGTCTAACAGAAAATGTATAATGAAGGAAAATATTATATGAATGAATCCCTGAGATTTTATGACTTGTTAAGGCTAGAAAATGTGCACACTAGTTTAATGGTTGAGCCCTTATTTTTCCTAATGATCTATATTAGATCATTATATATTATTTGTCATATATATTGATGCTTTCAGAGTGGAAAAAATTGGAGGAATCAACTTGCAGGGCCATTTTGGCAGGTCCCAATTTGGAAAATTGGGGTCCAAAACCTTCTAGGGCCATTTTGAGAAATTAAACAACATTTTTGGGGTTAAAACTTTCCCAATGTCTCTATGACCTCGTGATGCTATTCTACACATAGATACCTTTCTAATAGTGAAAATATTGTGTCAATCAGAACTCATATGCAAAAGTTATGACTCCCACAAGTTGGCCTACCGTGTTGACCACCATGGTACGAGAGGATGTCACGTCAACCCCCATTACTCATGCACATGGGGCTAGCCACGTATGTAATTTCAAGAAGATTCTAAAAGTTTCAAAACCCTATCACAATTAATGGTTGAGTAAGTGATCAAAAACATACCCTTAGATGGCTATCGGGCTATGTTAAATACTAGGCCACTAGGAGGAGATATGGTTCCATTCTATGTTATTGTATTTTGTTCCATAACATAGAAATACAAATGGGAGTGGGAAATCATAGAGCATATAGGAGGGTTTTAATGTTTTGTAGTAGCCTAACAGACCACGAGTCTCAACTAACTCCATAGAGAGTGTCTTCTCCTTTGTACTTGCATTATTTCCATACCAGAAAAGAGAGCAGAGCAGCCTCACCTTCCAACTAGGTTTTCTCCCATAAGGGTTTCCCAAATAAAATCTTTGTGTTATTTTGTGGATGGTGTGTGATTGTATTTTAATGTTCTCTATTTTTCACATTTGATCTATTTCATGCATAAGCAAAAAATCAATAACTAAATATTCTAGAATCTAAAGGAATTTAACCTTCATAGTGTGGATTTCAGTTTATTTATTAGATATGTTGTGACTAAATGTTCCAGTGGAATATCCACAATAGTTTACAGATCACCTAAACACCTAAACCTGCATTTCACCTATGTGACATCCCAACTACCAATAGAAAAAAAATTAATATTGTTATGCTCAAATTTATTTATTATATAAATTCAAGAGGCAATTATGTCCTGCCATCTACCTTCCTACCTTCTATATAAGGAGGAGAAGGAGACATTAATGAAGAGAGGAGAAAAGAGTAGTTATGCTTGAGTTCTTCAACATGAAATTCAATTCCATGTTGTCTTAACTTCTCAAGTCGTTGGACAAATGCTTATAATAATAAGAGGGCTTACAACAGAGGTCAAGCATTAGGTTGAAAGCATGTGAGTTTTTTTTAGAAGGTATATTTGATTATTTGTGTCCATGGTTATGCATTTATTTTCATACTTTGAAGACTAACACAACCATGTATGCAGATTCCTTCGAGACAATTTGGATGTTGATTCCCAAAAAGTCTTCATTGTTTGAGGCTTCATCCATTTGATTTATGTGTTGTTACAAGTGCAATATGGTTTTGAAAACATCCCGCTTGTTGGAAGTGTAATTAGTAATCAACCCTATATTTGGGTTAGTATCATTTGGCTGTCCAATCAAATGTTATTTCAATAAAGATCATCATTATGTGAATGTTTTCTACTTCTATGTGTATTTTCTATTACCATTTAGCTTTTCTTTCTTTTGCTTTAAAAGACTTGTTTTTTTAGCATGTTCAACTTCATTATTTTGTATAAAGTTTTCCTTGGATAATTTTTGTTTATATGTGATAGGTTCATTTCATTTCGTCCGTGCTTTTCTTTAATTAGCTCATTTAATTTTATTACTTCTATATTTTAGTAGTTGTACCTTAATTCTTAATTCATAACAACAACTTTAATTTGCATTTCAAGTTGAATTTATCACTAGCCTAAGGCTCATATTAAGATCTATCTCATAAACATTAAGGATACTTAGTACTCATAAGGTAGAAGAGCTCCACTAAGGTATTTAATAAATCATTTTTCTTACGAATAATTGATTTTAGGACATAAAGCAACCTAAGTTTCATTCCCCTTATCTTGTTGACCACCCATACAATAGTGTTATGCATGTTCATATTTAAATGTCTAATTTGGGCATCAACAACATCCAAACATATTTCAGTGTTTTCTTTTTTACGATATATAGTAACATTGGGTCCTTCGGCCTCAAGATGATGATGACCCTTGCCTTGTCATCCAATAAGATTTATGTATCATTGATCATGTATCTAATCTTGTTGTTTAGCATAATGATTCAAATCTTTGTCTCAATGAGGATTAACCATGCATTGACTTTCAAGGGAATAATCTCTTCACCGTCAAACTTCTCCATAGCTATCATATCTTATGTAGATGCCATATTATCAATTATTGTGGACAGATCACACTAAAATATGCTTCATGATATTTATAAATATTCAATACCACAATAAGATCTTAAACTAATATGAAATGTGATATTATTCTCTTGAAACTAACCTTTAAGTAAGATCTCCCCAAATGTAACATTGATCATATTAGAAATCAATGTGCATTGTTATCAAGGATATCCACATATATGTCAAAATGTCATATTGACATAAATCTATACACAATGCTAATAAAAATAAAAATAAAATTGATTGAAAATGTTTAATGCTAATAAAAATAAAAATAAAATTGATTGAAAATGTTTAACTTTGATTAAAAATTATTAGTATTCACATCCATAGATATACAAATTATTTTAAGATAATTTTCCTCAATAATCTATATTAAGTCATATTCGCTTAAAAGACAACAAATAATATATCTTATTACATCTTGACTTCAAGGCATGAGAATGTGTACTTATAAGATATATTCATGTATTTATACATCAAGATAATCTCTCCATTTTTCCAAGCCCATATCAAATCTAGTGCACACGTATACCTCAAAATTTAGATTCACTTCATATTCTTATTGGTCATTACTCAGTCTCTTAGTTCAAACATATTAACCATGAGTATATAAATGGTGTCAACCTCCATCTACTATGCCAACCATATTCTCATTGGTCATTACTCAATCTCTTCGTTCAAACATATTAACCATGAGTATATAAATGGTGTCAACCTCCATCTACTATGCCAACCTTTGCAACTTGTCAAGGGATAACTTAAGTGGTCGCCACACCTTAACAAAATCTTAATTTTAGCACTCGGGATCATAAAAATTCTAATGATATGAGAAACATAATCATTTTAGCAACACTGAGAAACATAACCATTTTATCAACACTCTATATTTATCCTTAGCTTCATTGTGTTTATAATCTCGTTAGTCAACCCACTTGTTATCTTCTTTCTATTAATCCATCCAAACATTTAAAAATTCTAAGTCATACATATTGGAGGACTAACATTTTAGTAGATTTATTTAATATAGATACTTGGTCAGAGGCTAAAACTCTAAATTGGGTACATGAGAATATCATATTTGTTTACTAGTCTAAAATTATCATTGTTTCTTTGGCCATTACTTCTTATATACTTTATTGTTTGTATTTCATTAAAATCCCATAAATCTAAAGTGTTTTGATGTTTCTCGTTTGAATCATTGCATTTATTTGATAAGTAAATTTGTTGTATTATCTAATTTTTCAGAAATCTTACTTTGTTGTTGTTAGGATATGGTAAAACATGAAAACATATTAGCTTGGGATTTACACATGTGAGACTTAAATTTCATGTGCGTAAGTGCCTCAAGCCAACTACCCCACTCTTGCATGCATGTAAATTAGTTACATTCAGTACACCAATTATGGATGGGTTATCTTTGAGGAATCTATTAGTAAATACATAATTGGTTAGATGAATTTGGCATATACTAGTAAATATACAATTGGTTAGATGAATTTGACAACCTATCATTATTAGTTTCTTAAGTCTTATATTGTGATCATAGTAAATCTCTATAGTGCTTGGTTATGCATCTTTAATATAGACCTTACAAGTCCACTGGCAAGGTAGGCATCGCCTATATTAGTTGTTAGAATGTAGTGACTTTGAAGAAAGTGTCTCAAACTTAGCACTTGAATATGTGGTCAAATGATTCTTGGTTTATGCATCTCGTAGTATGGCTCTAATCCTTCCAATATTTTGGAAAATTCTAAGTATTGTTATTTATCAATTGATTAAGACTCTAGTTTAGTTATCAATTATTCAGTATGCATATATTGTTGACCACATTTTTGTTCAATAGCTACAAGTCGACAAAGATTTTCCAAGGTACCCCACATTTCAAAACATATTGCTTGAAGACTCAATTCCCTTGATGGGTTGTCTCTCTAAATTCTTGAGTTCGATACCCTTAGCCTAAGTCTCTCACTAACTTGATGTCATCTTAGGGTCTCCACCATAGTTTAGGGAATCTTTGGATTTGATGAAATATTGTCTA
This sequence comes from Picea mariana, assembly GCA_032191745.1. Lineage (NCBI taxonomy): Eukaryota > Viridiplantae > Streptophyta > Pinopsida > Pinales > Pinaceae > Picea > Picea mariana. Next base: position 4,054 of record JASDQU010297147.1, on the reverse strand, counting down.
AATTTCAAATGAATGGCTAACAATGCATATGTGACAAGTTGTGGTTTCAATATGTTCATGATGTGCATGTAACGATTGATTCCTAGCAAAGGTATATATGACATTGTCACTTTGCGAGGTTGACATGGCAACTTGAGATAATGTTTCTTTTCCATATCCATTATCCCTTATGCATTTGAATGCCATTTTACTCTATTGATGATACCATTTTACTCTATAAATCATCAATCCCACACTTCTTGCTCCTTTTCTTTTTGTCGCTTAACCCTCACCTCATTCATTTTCCCATGATCTTAATCCATACAATTTCAATCACTCCGTTGAATGATTCATGCATGCTCCTTTTCCTTTTATCGCTTAAGCCTCACCTCATTCATTTTCCCATGAATGATCTTACTCCATACAATTTCAATCAACCCACACCACCTCATTCATTTATCCATGATCTTACTCCACACAATTTCAATCAACCTACCTTTTTATGGTCGATCAACCCACATTTTTTATGATTAGGCAAAGTTTCGGGTATATATGATATAAGAAAGATGAGGTAAGAGCTTAATATCTTTACAAACAAAATGCAAGTTGTAGGGCTCGAGTACATATGATATGAGAAAGAATGCTTTGAAAAACAAAATAAAAGACTCTCTATATATAAAGAGTTAAACTTTGCCAAACCATCAACAAAATGTAAGGCTCTTGGAAATGATATGTGATATATATATTATTAAACCCTTGGGTGTGTTCATGAAGTTGGTGGCTGAAAAAGTGGCAAGGGGGTTAGTAGGAATGTGTGTGCATTCTCAGAAGTGTGCACATGTTCCTAACCCTATAGGTTTGAAAGTTCCCAAACCTCCACTCATCTTTCCACATAGGTTTAGTGACAGGAACACGTGCACGTTCCTAAGAGCACGTGCATGTTCACATTCTTGTGCTAAACATTTTTTAAAGGGTCGTGAGCGTGATTTGTCCTCATTTTCACAAATCACACTCGTATTTTTACCCTCATTGAGAAAATAGAGAGGAGTTAGAGAGTGGAAGCAAGGTGAGGATCTTGCCACCGTGTCCCAGTCAAGCCAAGTATGTTTGATTTCTCTTATTTTTCTCCCAATTTAGTCCTTTTTCTCCCAAGAATCTTAATTAAAGAAATTTTTTATTTTTTATTTTAATTAAAAAACCAACCTAATTTACATGTCATGGCTTATTAAATTGCAACCTATATAATAAATGGAACACAGAGATAATGTAAACCCCCAAAAGAAAACCAAGGACAACAAAACCCCAACCCACCACAACCACCCAATGTAAACACTCAAATTGATGAGGGGTTGGTTATATCAAGAACCCTTGAGGAAAAATTAAGGGGCACTAGAGAGCCTAGCAGAGTATCCTTGGCCACTTCTTTGGACGTCATTGTGAAGTACATTGCAAGTGCCTAAGGGAAATTGACCTACATTTCTGATTATAGGGAAAGAATATGAGTACTATAGCACTGGTTTGGACAGAAATCAAGTCAGAGACTTGGGAATTTCAAAAAACAAATATTGTCTATTTTTAGGGATCCTAGAAATGGACAAGAACTACTGTTGACCAAGAAATGCATCTTCGTTGATTGGTGCATCCATCCCCGGATTAGTCAAATATGGATGGATAGGTGGTATATGGTATTTGATAAACCTCCATGCAATAATAGTGAAGTGCCCTTATAATTTCTAATAAAATTATTGGTTGAGCATCCTTATTTTGGGTAAGCATGTCAACTACTTTGACATGGGTGACTCTAGAGGGTGGGTCAAGGGTTCGCATAAGAAAGACATCATGTTAGACGTGATCCCATGTTAGATCCTCATCCCCCTGGGTGAAGGCTTGACCCCCATACCCAACATCCTCCTGTTGTGATATCTTGCAACATGTACAACTAGCCATTTCATCATTGACTTGTAGTGCAACATAGTAGCTTTATTGTACTATCTCGACAGGAGGTGCCTGTCAATGACATTGATAGAGGGGTTGGAGCTTCAACATTCACAACAGAGTACAGTGAGGAGAGGACACATGGATATAATAGTCGTCCATGTGAACCTCACAGATGCTCGAGTTGTGGGAAGATATGTTATGGGCCTATAGAGACCAACGGACAACATAGCTTCATGGAGGAGTTTAGTATCTTAACCCTCTCTATGTTCTTCATTGTTATATATTTATTTTGTATTATGTGTATTTATATCGATATTTTATTGTATGTTGTTTTGTATGTCTGAGTAGTAGACCCTATGCACCCATCGATGCATTAGTTTATAGCCCCACCACCAATGCAGTAGTAGAGGTGGCCTACTCATTGGGCACACCCCACACACAGGTATGTGTCACATTTGATAAATTCACCATAGTCATTTCTTTATTTTATGGCATCCTCAAATTTTTAATGTTCTTGTGTTTCTACAGGATTTGGGACTAGGCAATGTCAGGGAATGTCCATTTGGGATGGGAAAATCACTTGCATCATATAATTCTCAATTTTTTTTTGTTTATTTTTTTGAATTTTACTATTTTGTATATGTATGCAGTATGTTGGCATATTTTCTATTTATAGTACTACTACACTCCCTGGGCACCTAGGATTTGATTTTGGGTTACCTTTATCCATGCCTATGGAGTTGTAATCACTTGTATAGACTATTGAGGTCTATCACAGTCGACCCCCAACATTTTTCTTATTGCACGCATCCTCAATGGATTCACATGCTAGCCACCCATATGCACCACCTCTTCCATCGCATCCATCCACAGTGGATGCACCTATATGCCACCCACCCCCACCATATAAAGTAATGCTATGATACCAAAATTCCTCCAAGGAGACTTGAAACCATTATTCTTTTCCCTTCACTATCTATGAGAGTTTATTGCACATTCCTACCCAATTTTTGGGTTCTATCACACAAAGAGACAAAGGACCCTCCCAAACCCAATCCCACAAACCTATTCATGCCATGTCATTTCCATGCCTTTCCATGACATGCCATTGCCATGTCATTTTCATGCCATGGTATTCCATTTCCATTTCCACAGTGGATGCACCTATATGCCACCCACCCCCACCATATAAAGTAATGCTATGATACCAAAATTCCTCCAAGGAGACTTGAAACCATTATTCTTTTCCCTTCACTATCTATGAGAGTTTATTGCACATTCCTACAAGGCATGGAAATGGCAAGGCATGGAAATGGGATGCGATGGCATGGAAATGGGATGCGATCGCATTCCATTTCCATGCCTTTCCATGCCATGCCATTTCTATGCCCATGTTATGCCTTGCCAAGCCATGTCACATTGCATGCCATTGCCATTGTAATATCCTAAATTTTGAAATTATTAAAGACTTTTCTATATTTATTTATTAAATTTTGTTGACTGAAGTTTGACCAAGGGTGGTCAATACATTTGTAAATACGTTTTGAATAATTATTTAATAAAAAAAGGGAAGAACAATTTGAAGGTAGTCGTTGAAGAGTGATTGTTGACCCACAGGGAGGAATGACAAGTGGCGGACTATGAAAGCCCAAGTGGTAAAGATCTTGAGTTGAACTCAAGTGATGCAGGAGGCATCTTCCCAGAAAAATGGTCAAACTCAAGTATGAGTGAGAGATGAGTAGGTGGATCATTAATGACCAAAAGTCCTAGGAAAGTGAATAAAAAGAATTCACATCAATTGTGTAGGAGGCTCGCATGACTCGGAAAAAAACTAGAAAACGAAATGTGTGAGTTTCTGAAGTAAGTTTTGAGGAATAAAGGGATAGAGTCTTCGTCCTTGTGGTCCAGCAATCAGGCTCGGGGGTATTCGGAGCAAGTAAGTTGTTTGTTCTGGATTTTGGCTGGGTGGAATGACGACCTTTAGATCGTTTTACCCCATTTCTTGATTGCAAGATTATTACAAGTTCTATTCTCTTTTATTATTTTGTTAGATCTTATCAATATGTTGAGGAAAAGAAATAGAAACGTAATTTTTGTTTTAGATAGTATGATTTTAAATTGGGTTTTTAGTGTTGAC
>JASDQU010297145.1:19308-29986 GCA_032191745.1 Picea mariana | reverse complement strand
TCTTGGAATCTTCATGTTCTTCCTCATGTTTTTCTTTAGCTCTTAGGTCCATGGAGTTTTCTATAGATTCCATGCCCTGAAGATTCCAACTTCTTTCTTTCATCATAGGATCATGGATGTGGATGGACAAACATGAATACTTTAAGGCTTCTTTTCGAAGAAGACTTCTTCTAAAGTTACTTTGAACACATGCTGCTTTTCATGGTTGCTACCATGGATAGATACTTCATCATCTTCAATGGATCATATTATTTAGGATTAGCTCCCTCCTAATCCTTCTTCATGCATGAATGCATGCTCTTCTTTTGGAAATATATAATCGACTCCATGCATCTAGGAGAGTCCACACTTTCGTTTGCATCCTTATTTCCTTCTACAAAGTGTCACAAATATTTTTCTGATTTCGGCTTATCTTGCAATGGTTACTTATGTAATAGCTTCCACATGAATTGTTACTAGGGGTTGTTGATGTACTTCATCCTTTCATGTGTATTGCCTGACTTGTAGTCATTGTGATAGCAATCCTTATATTGTTGTTCTTCCATAGGTATAGTTTCTCTTTGAACATATAATCTTCTAAGAAATAGATATGCAAGATATGTACAGAAAACATGGTATGTACAAGAACTATGAAGAGTATTGTTACCTTGTCTTAGAAGAAGAAGTATTTTTTGTCCTGCTTGGCTTTTTTGAGGGTTCCCTTTCTTCGGAAACTAATGCTTCATGTGTTGCCTTCCTTTTCTTTAACTCGGGACAATGATTCTTGTAGTGACCATACTTTCGACAATTGAAGCATTGTATTTTTGACATATCTTTCTCTTGATTTGGTTTCTTCCTGGAGCCAAACTTCTTTTTACTCCTGAAATTCTTGAACTTTGTTGTGAAGGCTTGATCATCGTATTTCTTTTGGGGTTTCTCTTTTGCATTGATCCTTGATTCTTCTTGTGCACAACAAGTCCAAAGTTCTTCAATTGTGGGATACTCCTTCCTTGTGTTCATGCTTGCGACAAATGCATCCCATGTCTTGGGAAGACCATTGAGTATTGTATTTACCAGTTCCTTTTTTTTTGAAATGATATCTTCAATGACTTGTAGTTGACCTCTCAATTGAGAGATTCTCACAAAGTATGATGTTATGCTGTCATCATCATTCATTTTCATGTCATAGAGCTCATTCTTCAGACTCATTACCTTCTGACTGAGAAGAGTTTTATTAGGGCATCATACATCTTCTTATATGAGTCAAGATGGGAGATGTAGGGTATCAAGTGGTCTTTTATATAATCCACTATGATACTCATGGCATTGATGTCGTTGTCTTTGAACTTCTCCATATCTGCAACATTTCGCAGTTCCTTTTCTTTTCCTTCTTCAAACTCTGGTTCCACAATCTTTCCTTTCATGATATCCAACACTTTATTCTTTGCAAGGATGAGATCAATCCTTGTCTTCCATGCTCTGAAGTTATAATCCCCTTCAAACTTGTTTTCTGACTTCATAGAGTAAGTCATGGCTACTTTGACTTGGTCAACCCTAGATTTGACCAAAAACTCAAACTTGACGTCTTAGCTTGTTGAGAGTACCGGTAGATGCGCTAGTCTATCCAGAAATTAGGTCAATCCCTTCACTTAAGGTGCCTCAACGAGAGGGTTAGGGTTTCGTTGCTGCAACAAAAACTGGCTGCAACTGCAACTGAGAAAATCCTCCCAATCTATCTTCCAGCAGTTAGATTGTTCGAAGATAGTGTGGGCCCATAACCTATTAGAATATAATGGATGTGCTCGTTTAACCATAGACAATATCACTATTGTCACCCAACCATAGGCCGAAGCCACCCTCGAGCACCTTAACCTTGACAGAGAATCATTTCAGAAGCAAACCCTAGACTGGATAGCCAAACAAAAGGGGGTGCACCTTTCTCCGAGGATAGTGCACCAAGTAAGAGTAAAAAGAGTTGATCAGAGATTCCAAACCATAACCAAGAGAGAGTTCAAGCCAAAACCAAAATCTGCTAGCTGCAGCAGTTGCAATGGCAGCTCTCCTCCAAACTTGCGCACAAACTGACCAACTCTAGTGCACTCAAGTGTTGCTTCTGCAGTTCTGAGAATGCCTGCCAGAATGAAGAGTGGCCTCCTGTATTTATACTAAAACTGGCAAACTGCCTGGGCCGACTTCTCATTCTGGGTGCCTATTTACTTAGTATATAATATTTCCTTTAGCCGACTTCTTCTCTTGGAGGCTAATAACCTAATACAAATTATCCTCTTGAACCGACTTGTCTTCTAGGGTTATTAGCCAACTAATTAGGGTTTCTTCTTGCTTCCCGGAATATTCTATTCTCGTCATGTTTACACATGGAGGTAAATACCTCCCGCAACTACCATAATATCAACAAGATCTAGGGTGGAGTGGTTGGAACCTCAACTCTAGATTGTTGCAGATATAGCTAGGAGATCACAAATCTTAGAGAGGTTATGAGAGTTTGAACAAAATTTGTTGCAAAGTTATGGAATGGATCCTTGTAGTGGTTGTGGAACCTTGAAGGAGGGGAGAGTGGATCCCTGTGTAACCCCTCAATAAAAATTGTTACAAAAGGCTACAAAATCTTGGAGTGGATTCTCTGATACTAGTTGGTATAACTATAGAGACTAAATTGAAGAATAAATTTAGAATTATTGCAGGGAATGCAAGAGATAGTCAGACAAACACCAAATATTTTTCTAACTGTGCACTAAAGGCTCTACACTTGATTTCACTTTACAAATATTTATAGTTTTTGTACAAGAGAGGAGAAAATGATCAAGTTTGACCAATTCTCCATAAAATAAATAAACATTTATAATTTACACAAGTAATGGACATAAATAATAAAATACATTTGTGGTTACACATTTGTATTATTTTATATGCTCTCAAGTTGTGTGTGGCCGTCCTCTTGGTTGGGCATGTTCTTCAATGAAGGCTTGGACTCCTTCTTTGTTGAGAGTGCATTGCTCGAGGATGAATTTGAATTGAGTGTGTTTCTTGTGGAAGCCTAGATGCGTCCTTCGACGGAAGTGCACTTCTCAAGGCTATATCACAAATACTTAAGAGAGAGAAAAAACATGTTCCTTAGTAAGAGAATCTTACTCTCATAACCACAATAAGCTAGTCAAATTTGAGTGGCCATTTACTCTCCATATTAAAGGACTCCAACAACATAATAGGCTGCACACAATGTTTCTTCACCATTGAGAGTGGTGGTATTAGTATACCTCCCTTAGGGGATCTCCATGTTAGGATATTTAGACACTTATGAGTTAGTTAAGATCAACTTGGTCTAATGTGCCGTTAGGTAAAAGTGTGTTTCTTTAGTATGCATTAGTATGCATTTGTAGTTAGGTAATTCGACGGTCATGATATGTTCCCGACATAGAGTGATTTGACGGTTCATATTCTCCTTGATCTTAACGACTACATTGATATGTGGTTTAGCACTTGATTGATCCATGGTCTCTATTTAAAGAGCATGGAGTGTCATTTACCGATGATCGATTGTGAAAAACTCTCTTGTAAATCTCTCTGTAATATTTTTTCTTTTGCATTAATAAATTGCTCCAAGTGGCCACTTTGGCTGGGGCTATGGATGTTTCCCCATAGGGGTTTTACCACATTAAAAAATCGGTGTGTTGATCTTTGATATGGTTGTGTGAGTGGTTACTGAAGGTTTTCGCCCTCTATTGAAATACTTGTGTTGTCGAACATGGTATCAGAATGCATTTGAAAACCCGCTCCCGTTATAAATCGAGATCGTGAAGCCGTGTTGTTGCATCTCTAGTCTTTACCATTTCTTTAAATTTCTGGGCTGAGAGGATTGTTCCATTGCATTTGGAGCGCTTGTTTCAATTAGGACCGTCTTTTATTTCACTCAAAAAGGTTTCCGTTTTCTCAAGATACGACCATTTCAGTCAGATCTAGAGGTATAAAGCATGAATACACCCTTTTAATTTTTTGCAGAGATAATATTTTGGTTTTATTTCAGTTTTTTTTTTTTTAGGTTGTTACTCTTTTTGATCTATGTATGCTCTTTTCCTCGCGCTCTGTGCGATCTCGACCAATAAAAAACATAGCGGAAATGGTTTTAATGTCTGTGTATACTCTTTGCCGTGCACTTTGTGCAATCTCAACAAATAAAAAACAGAGGGAAAACTTGCATTCTCTAGGTAAGCTAACTGAGATCTAATCCTTCTTATAGTTGAGAAGAAAATTATTTTTCTTGTGTGAAAAGATTTTTTTATAAGCATGCTCTCCAAGGCCGTCTTCCACCACTACAGCACCATCACCACAACAACAACATCCTCAATCCTTCTTCTAAACAATATAATGTGTTTTGCACTAGCTCACTTGGTTAAAAATTGTTTTATTAATTAAGAGGTCTTGAGTTCAAGTCTCATTTTTGTTACTTTTTTTGAAAAAGTTCATGCATCCATTGCAAAGTGAATTTCACTTCAATTATGAAAGTGAATCACTATAAGTAGCTTCAATATTTTATTTTGAGTTATTTATTTTGCATGCAACTTTCATTTATAAAGTAACTTCATAGTAAAAGTGATCCCTGCTTATTCTATAAAGGTGGGTCACTTCATAAGCAACTTACTTGCAAAAGTGAGGTTATTAGAAGGAGGGGTATCACCACGTGGACCAACTTCTACTTTCCACGTGGCTCTTTGGTTATTGTTTATGCCTTTTTTTCAAAAGTGCATAACTTTCACATCCGAAGTCAGTTTTCAGTGACGTTTTTTTTAATAGCCTAATTTTTCAAGATCTTTCTGTCTAGACCATTAGTTTTGGCTTTTAAATACATATTCTCTGCATATTTAATATGAATTCTCGCAGTGATATTTTGCTTACCAGTACCAACTACTTCTCATGGAAATCCCATATGGTGGATTTATTAAGAGGTAAAGGATTGTATCAGATTACCTTGGGAAAAGAAAAAACCCATTGATGATGACAAGTATGCCAAACATCTTAATAGGAATGATGAAACACATGGACTAATCGATATGTCCATCTCTCTTGATTTAAGGTTACACCTTCAAGGAATGGAGGGCCTAGATAAAGCTTGGGAAAAGCTTGAATCTGTTTTTGGTAAACACAATTTTATTCAATCCCACCAGATAGAAAATCCTATAATGACTTTAAGTCCAAATGATTTTCCTTGCATTGAAGGCTATTTGTTTAAGTGCAAAACACTTTGAATTTTATGTAAAGAGTGTAAAATAGATTTGGAGGATGAGCGTTGCATATATATTATTCTTGCTAAGCTTGGTAGTGCATATTCAATGTTTGTATCTACATTTTATGCCACCAGAGAATCTCTATGGACTTCTTATCAAAAACCCACTCTTGAGTCCTTTTGTGATGCTTTGATTAGAGAGCAAGATAAACTTCTGCAACTTGGAGTGATCAACACTGGAGTTACCTCCAACAAAGCCTTAGTAGTCCAACAAAAAGATAAATACAAGAATCCCAAGAAACAACATCCTTGCCACAACAATAAGCAAAAAACGAGTCACATAGCTTCTATTCCTAATGGTGACAAATGAGCAAAATCTAAAAATAAGAAGACTACCAAACATTGCAACTTTTGTGGGAAATATGGTCATGTGGAATCCAATTGTTTTAAGAATATGGAAGCTTTAGAAGAAGAACAACATTAGTATTGATTCTTCTTCTTCTTCTTTTCATGGACATGCACTTTTAACTTCTACTTCTTCTTCTGATGAGTGGCTTATTGATTCCTGAGCATCTTATCATATGGCTAAGAATAAAGCCATATTTTATGCTCTAAATGAATGTAACACCAAGAAAATATTTGTTGGTGATGATAGATCTCTTAGTGTTGTAGGGTCTGGATCAGTTCAGGTAGATAATGGTCATTCAATGATATATTATGTGTTCCAAGTCTTTTCTGCAACCTTCTAAAGTATTTCAGATTACTCATTCAAGTGAAGGTAAAACCGTACAATTTTCACTTCACCAAGTTGTAATTAAGGATTTAAAAGATCCTAAGTATGTTCTCGCAAATAGAATTGTTGATGATATTACTAGGTTGTACAAGTTTGACAACTTTGGGTCATTATCTTTTCCATCAGTTTGTGTTGCTCATAGTGATGACAGAAAACTTTGGCATGAGTGGTTTGTTCATCTATTCTATTGCTCATTGCAACAACTATGTAATCAATATATGGTGTTTGGTCTTCCTCCTGTTTCTTGTAGAGATGGTGTTTGCGTTGATTGTGTTATCGACAAACATCATTGAGACAATTGGGACACATGTGCCTCTTGGCACACCTCAACCTGCTTTGCAGCTTGTTCGCAGTGACTTGTGTGGTGCAATTTATTCTCCTTATTTTTATAGGTGCAAGTATTTCTTAAATTTCATTGATGACTTTTCCAGATGCACTTGGGTTTACTTCTTAAAACTTAAGAGTGAAGTTTTTGGCCTACAAGGCCCTTGTAGAAAAACAATCTAGACATCAAATTCAAAGGTTAAGAACAAATAATGGATGTAAATATGTGAACAATAACTTTACAAGTTACTACACTGCATAAGGCATCCAAATGCAACACACTATTCCATATAAACCACAACAAAGTGGTGTTGTTGAGAGAAATAACCACACATTAAAAGAAATGGTTAATTGTATGATCCAATCTAAGGGATCAAGTCTTAATTATTGGGTGGAAGCCATTAAATGTGCAAATTACATAGTAAATCAGATGCCCACAAATGATCTAAAAAATTTATCATCAGAACAAGCATGGAATAAAATTAATCTAGATGCAAGTCACTTCCATGTATTTGGCAATGTAGCATGGGCTCACATTCTTGATGAGAAAAGGAAAGCTTTACAACCTAAAAGTGAGAAGTGTATTTTTGTTGGATATTCTTAAGATGCCAAAGGTTATAGAATTCTTCAACCTCATTCTAATGAAATTATTATTAGAAGAGATGTTAAATTTGATGAAAATCTCCTTACATGTGAGCCTAATTCGACATTTGTGCCTTCTTTGGCCTATGATCCATTTTCGATGTTTGTGCCATATTTTGTTCCTATTTTGGTTTCTTCTTCTTCAAATGATGATAGTGGGGATGAAAATACACCTCCACCTGCTCACCTTCCTCTAGATAATTCCATTGAACATGAACCTACACCGACACCACTACTTCCTAGATGGGTTCATTCAACAAGAAAAGAAATTGGTGATCTTGTCGGTGATCCTTTTGATCAACGTCGAACACATTCATAGTTCCAGTGAGCCTCTTCTCTTTTGGCTCAATTTTCAGAGACTCAAGATCCATAGACATTTGCAGAAGCTTTAGTTCATCCAAATTGGGATACAATAATGAATGAAGAGTATCAATATTTAATGTCGAACGATACTTAGGATATTGTACCTCTTTCGAAAGGAAGAAAACTTGTCAAATGTAAATGGGTCTATCAAACTAAGTATGCATCAGATGGAAGTTTTGAAAGACACAAGGCTCGGTTAGTTTCTAAAGGATTATCTCAAGTTGAAGGAAAATTTGACTACAATGAAACCTTTGCTCCCGTAGCCAAAACAAATTCCATCTGCCTTGTTCTAGCCCTTGTTTCCTCACTTAAATGGGAGGTCCATCATATGGATGCCAAATATTCTTTCTTGCATGGGGACTTGCAAGAAGAAATTTACATGGAAAAACCTCCTGGCTATGTACAAAATGACTCTATCCTTGTTTGTCACCTTAAGAAATCTCTTTATGATATTAAGCAAGCTCCCCAAGCTTGGTATACCAAAATGGACAACTTTCTTCTTAACCCTGAATTTTCTAGTTGCCATTCTTATCCTAATGTCTATACCAAGAAAGTAGGAAGCCATCTCATAATCCTTGTTCTTTATGTTGATGATCTTATCCTCACTGGTAGTAACTCTAAACTTTTAAACCATGTCAAAACCAACCTTAATAAGGAATTGAAATGAACGACTTATGCTATTTTCACTATTTCCTTGGCCTCAAAGTATTGCAAACCAAGGAAGGAATCTTTCTTTCTTAGTCTAAGTATGCTTATGACCTTCTTCTTTGTTTTCAGATGGAAGATTCAAAACCAACCCCTTCTCCCTTCCAGTTTGGAGTCAAACTTGTTTCCACTTGTACTTCTCCCAAACTTGATGCCACTTTGTATTGCCAGTTAGTTGGTAACCTCTTATACTTGACTCATACATGTCTTGATCTTTCCTTTGTTGTTGGTCTTTTTTCCCGGTATATGAAAACACCCGATGAAAACCATTGGAAAGAAACTAAGAGGATACTTCGGTATGTCCAGGGTACAGTTCAGTTTGGGATACATTACAACTTAGGAGGGACTCCTTTATTGGTTGGTTTCACTAATTCTGATTGGGTTGGTGACCTTGATGATTGAAAATCTATTCCAGGTTATGTTTTCCTCCTTAGTTTAGGACCTATCACGTGGGCCTGTAAGAAGCAACAAGTTATCGCTCTTTATCTAGTAGAAGCAAAGTACCGAGCAACAATCAATGCAAGTCAAGAAGCCTTGTGGCTTTAGTAGATCCTTTCAGATTTCAGCTTCCAGCAATAGCATTTGACCACCCATTGGTGCAACAATCAGTGTGCCATAAATATAGCCAAGACAAAGTTCAACATTAGTGCATCAAACACACTGAGCTACGCATACACTTCATCAGAAAACTCATTCATGATCAAGTTAGTGAAATTTTATTTTTCCCTACAAAAGATCAAGTTGAAGACATTTTCACAAAGTCTCTTATAGAAGTGAAGTTTTCCAAAATTTGATCTATGTTAGGAGTTCAAGAAGTTAACATTAAGGGGGGATAGGCTCTAATGCCTCCTTCCTTCTCCTATAGTGTTTCCTTTGTAAATCCTTCAATCCTATCCCAATTTGTTCTTAGCGGGGGGTGTTAGGATATTTAGAGACTTAGGAGTTAGTTAAGATCAACTTGGTCTAATGTATCATTAGGTAAAAGTGTGTTTCTTTAGTATGCATTAGTATGCATTTGTAGATAGGTAATCTAACAATCATGCTATGTTCTTGATAGAGAGTGATACGATGGTTCATATTCTCCTCGATCTTAACGACTACATTGATCTGTGGATTAACACCCAATTGGTCCATGATATCTATTTAAAGAGCATGGAGGGTCATTTGTCGATGATCAATTGTGAGAAACTCTCTTGTAAGTCTTTGTGTAATATTTTTTCTTTTAGAAGAAGTCCGTCTTTGTGTAAAATGTGGGACTTTTAGAAGAAGTCCTTCAACAAAAAGTAAAATAGCAATAACAAAAAATGGAATTTTTTTTAATTTTTCTTTTAAAAGGACAGTTCTTGAGAATGGACCATGAAACACACACATTCGTACATTTAAAGAAAATAAACAAAAATCCTCACATCCATCATAGTAGGGCTAAAAATTTCTGATCACATAAAAAATTAAAAGAAAATGATCTGCATGCATAAGAGAACTTTGACGGAGTGATACATGGGTAGCTCAAACGAAGATAAAGATAGATCAACCTCAAATACTTTATATTAAAAAAATAGGGTTACAAAGTACAATCAAGATTGTTTCCAAAATAGTTCTCTTGGAATTTCAAAAAAAATATATAGTTCAATACATATTCTCTGAAATTAAAATGCATTTCTCATAATGACTGGGATTGGGGCTCCCGCGGACCATAAAGAAAATATGTATAAGAATAAATTTCTTAGAAAAAAGAAATTAGGTGACGGAAGACAAGAATACTTGGAAAGAAGAAAAGGTAAAATATCAGTCTTCAGTTAAACCTTTCTATTTAAAGAGGTGGAGTAACTGGATGAAGAACTTGATAAAGACAGAAAGATGTGATCAACATAAACTTACTATGATGGTATCTCATGTCCTTTACTTCTTGTTTTTTTGTCCTTTTATTGTCTTCTTTGATGGTTACAATAACTCTCAACTGTTTCTTTCATTTTTTAGTAAAAGTTTTTAAATAAACTTTTATTTTCACAATTTAATTAATTTTCCATAAAAATAAGACGATTATAATTTAATTTTTTAGAATTTAAAAACAAATTTTGAATCATGTAAACCACTTGTGATGTGATGTTCATCGTCTTAGCTTTCCAATGATATAAAATTTATCCAAATTCGTCGCCTGGATCTCAAGATATGAGCTCGTGAAGTCAAGTTGTTATGCATGCCTATTACAAATGCAGCTGACCGATATTTTAATTTATGGGGAAAATGTAGCAATCTCCAGCCTTTGAAACGTGTACCATCAACTTCTACATCGAAATAACTTTCCAACGGTATAAATTTTGCGCGATTCTGACACATGGAGCTCAAGTTATGGCCTCTACAAGATCGTGACTCAACCACCATTGATCAAAATTCGTGGACAAATATGAGCCCTTGGATTAAATTTTGTCCAACTATTAATATATAGCCATGTGTCTCCAATTAATGGCTTCCATGTGACACTTCCTCAATAGGCTTAAACACATTTCCATTTCATCCAAGGAAATTTGGGCACGTGGCATAAAGTTACAAGTGGATTACATAAAATAATGTATAAAGTGGAAAAGTTAAAGGTGAATATTATAATAGTAATAATGTTTCATGAAAATGAGTTA
>JASDQU010297144.1:7819-21010 GCA_032191745.1 Picea mariana | reverse complement strand
ATTCCAGTAGGCCTCTTAGATAAGGAAGGTTTTACCATGGGAGTCTGGATGGGACTCCTACAAGACCATATGGACTGACAACATATGGTGTGCAACAACATCAAACATCAGCTAGACAAGACATATTGGTATCAAGATATGTCTATGGAATCCTTTTTCACAACACCATGATGACAGGTTCCTCAGTGGAGAATCCCACTACAAGGGACCACCGCTTCAACAACAACAACGATTGTGCCTGTTCACTGAAATAGAGTAGGGCTTTTGGCTGGCGGGCCAACAACTACTACTTTAGGGACCATGAGTAGTAGACAAAAGACTAGATGCTATACATGTGGAGAGCCACATTACCAGTGCGACTGTCTAGTTGAGAGGGCCAGAGAAACCAAGCCAGCAGGACACACTACTATTGTGAATATGGGAAAGGCCCATATGATTCATGACCATTGTGAATACTGTCAGGATGAGCACCAATCCACTATGCTCAAGGTGTCAGGTACCATTGCCAACCAAAAGTATAGCGTTTGTTAGATCCTGGGGATACATAGAGGTATATTCCAAGTACTACACTAAAGGGATTCAGGTGAAATCATGCAATAGTATGATATTAGATTCGTTGAATTGAGTTCAGGTGTCGAACAGATGGTTGGAGGAAGGGGTATTAACTATCTCTTTAACCTAGGGAATAATATAGTGAAGTCTGACCTAAATGTCACGATCTTGATATCTTATGATGACATGATTAGTATGGACTAGTGGGAATCACATGATGCGGTACTTACCAGCAAGATGAGGTGGTTGAGTTTGATCGACGATGAAGGACATAGTAGTGTGATTGTAAGAAGAGAACATGGAGTATACTGAGGTTCATTGGTTCCCTAAAACTACAAGAGAGCATGCACAAGGATTTAAGTTATATGCGTACATAGCACTGAATGTCAAGAGCATGGTCAAAGGATTAGAAGACCTTTTAGTAATACAAGAGTTTGTGGATGTGATTCCCAGAATAATTACCAGGTGTGCCCCGAAGCCAAGATGGAATTTACCATCGACCTAAAACTTGGAACTGAATCGATGCCAAGAAATCATTATTGGATGTGAACCCCTAAGTTATAGGAGTTGAAGGTACAATTGAAGGAGTTGCTGGATCTAGGACTTATACGTCCAAGTGTATTGTCTCGGAGTGCTCTTGTTATTTTCAAATAGAAGAAGGAGGGGTTGTGGAGACTTTACTTTACTACTATCAAGTATTCCTTCACGACGTATTAACATATTCTCGGAGGACGAAAGAACTTGGTGAACATTTTCACTTGGTGCTACAGTGATTTCGAGAGAACAAAACATGGGAACTGTCAAAATTCTCTTTATCAAATGAGGATTCATCATTTGGGGCATGTTATCACCGACGAAGGTATCGCTATGGATCCAACAAAGGTAGAGGCTATTAGGAAATGTCCTCCACCAATAAGACTACCAGAAGTATGTAACTTTGTGGGTTTATCTGGATATTATCAATCGTTCGTCGAGGGTTTTTCGAAGATAGAAATTCTATTATGAAATGGCATAAGAAGAACAAGAAGTTTTTGTGGATTGTAAAATGCACGGAACAATTTGTAAGGCTCAAGGATTTGTTTATGACAACATCGATACTAAAAGTCCCTGGCATGGATGAAGACTTATTGGTGTGAACTGATGCATCCAAAGAAGGCTTAGTTAGAGTCTTGATGCAAGATGATCAAGTGATCTCTTACGCCTCAAGGAAGCTAAGAAGGCATGAGGAGAACTATGTGATGCACGATTTGGAGTTTAGTCATTGTGTATGCCCTGAGAGTGTGGAGACAGTACTTGATTGGACTAAGTTTAAAACCAAAAATGGACCACTATGGTTTACAACACCTTTTTATGCAAAATGACTTGAACGCTCAGTAAGGGCGTTTGTCAAAACTGCTTATCCATTACAATTTTGATATTTCCTACTTAAAAGGAACAATGAACAGAGTGGCAGACACATTGAGTCAAAGACCATGCATATTTTTAATGATACCTTTTCAAATGAATCCACCTAAAAATATTATAATCACAACGTGACACTGACTCGTATAAACAGGGTAAGGAATTTTTTTTTTTGAGGAAAGACACCATGTTGTTACCAAAATTGAGGGATATACTGTGGACATTGACATATCTTTGAGATATAATAACTGGATTTACATAGCGCCCAATGATGAATTTATAAGTTTGTTCCTAAACAAGGCTCGTAGAGTAGTGTAAACATCTCATCCAAGAGCCACGAAGATGAGGGAATACCTTAAACCCTTATTCTCCTGGAAGAGATGAAGGAGGACACAGTTAACCACTGTTCAAGGTGTCTGGAATGTCATAAAGTAAAGGTTGAATATAGACATTCATCTAGATTACAACAACCACACGTCATTCCAAAATAAAAATGGAGGTCATTTCGATGGACTTTATTGTGGGATTGTCGTCGACGTCAAGGAGGAATGACTCGATTTTCATGGTAGTTGGCACCCTGATGAAGAGTGCACATTTTATTCTTGTAAATATGATGTATCAGGAACTAGATATACCTAGAGCTTATATCATCAAGTTTTGAGATTGCGAGACATACCAAAGGAATCATGTCTGACAAGAGATTCATAGTTTTCAAGATGATTTGGAAAAGTTCCCAAAATTCCTTGGGAACACCACTGAACTTTACTACAACATATCCTTGCGATAGACAGATTAGCTGAAGGAACAAACGAAATTGGGAAGGTTGTGTTTCCTATGTGTGTGTTGGACAAACGAAAACAATGGGAATAGTTTTTTTCACTGGTCAAGTTTGCAAGCAATAACAACCATCAAATCACCATTAAGATGGTGCCATTTGAGTATCTTTATGAGTGACCATGTCAGTGCCTTTGAGTTGGGATCGAATCGAGGATGGGGTCCTGGTACGACCAGAAGTGATCCAAGAATTGAAAGAAAAATTACAAACGATATGAAAGGGGATGGAAGAAGTACATGATCAACATGAAGGTTTGTCGATGTGCATCGTGTTGACCATAATTATGAAGGGCATAATGGCTACTTGTGCCACATTCCTTGAGGTGTTGCATGATGGTTTTCTTATGTCCTTGTGTGAATTTAGTTTAGTGATCCTACACATGAAATTGACCGAGTTCTTGGTGGATCTTGGGCAGGGTGTGGTCATGACTGAACCAATCCACTTTATGTACCATGACATTGGATAGCTATGATGTCGAACTGTTGATCAGGTCCAGGCCTAGTAGGACGAGGATATTCCACTCTTCGTTACCTGGGAGGATGCATATGATATGCATCTCCCTTTTCCATTTTTCTTTATAGCTAGAAATTTAGATATTGTCACATACTTTATTTTTTCATTTGTATACTATGAAACTTTGAGACGAAGTTTAAAAAAAGAGGCGGTGTATGTAAAGTCACTCTCTTGTGTGCACCCGATGTGACTTATTCTTGTGGACACTTGTGTGCAAGTGTTCCGGTTCACTATATGATTGACTGATTCAATTATGGAGCATAATCATGTTTGTGGATTTGATGATATGTTATTTTATGATATTTATATCGACAGGTGCTATAGACTATTTTTCCTGAGTATCTAGGACTCAATACGTTTGAGGATGTCAATGGCATCAATGAATCTCCTTGGTCTTCGAATAGATTCATGGAGTGGACGATATGGTTTGAATGTTTTGATATTACCTATGTGACATTTGACTAGATATTATGATGTATTGTTATCATTGACACATTTCCTTAATGGATGTAGGTTGACGATATCTTGCTAACCAGACTCACAATAGGAGTAAAGTGGTCATGCATGACAACCTGATATATTGAAAGAGACGTGTCGTAGTAACCCTACCATATCCTACTAGCACTCTCACCATGGCTCAAGTTGTAGGTTAACAATTACCTAGTTTGAGAGATGCATGATGTCATGAGGGAAGACTGTGACAGTCGCTCAAGATGATTATAAGGGGAATGCAATAAGATAGTGTCCTTATTCCTTAGAGGATCTTAGTATCTGACAAGGTCACCTGACGAAGTATTGACTCCAAGGGTTTGACGTCTACCAAAATCAATCAAAAAATGAGTGGCACCCTAGGAGCACGTAGGTCATCTTGAAGGGCATGTCATGCAAATAAAATAGAAATTAAATAAAGTGGCACCCTTGGAGCATGTAGTGCATCTTGAAGGGCACATTGCGTTTTTAAATTTGGCAAGTTAATAAACCTAGTACCTAGAAAACTATGCCTCCTTAGTTCTTGGTCGTCCATAAAATGATTGATGGTATGAGTAAAGTTTAATAACTATTTTTTTTCTTAAAAACCATCGCCAAGCCTAGTTAATTCCTTAGTTCGTAGTTCTTAGTATCTGACAAGGTCACCTGATAGAGTATTCACTCCAAGGTTTTGACGTCTACCAAAATCAATCAAAAGGTGATTTTCACCCTTGGAGCATGTAGTTCATCTTGAAGAGCATGTCACGCAAATAAAATAGAAATTAAATAAAGTGGCACCCTTGGAGAATGTAGTGCATCTTGAAAGACACATCGTGATTTTAACTCTTGCAAGTTAATAAACCTAATACCTAGAAAACTATGGGCCCTTAGTTCTTTGTCGTCCTTAAAATGATTGATGGTATGAGTAAAGTTTAATAACTATTTTTTTCCTTAAAAACCATCACGAAGCCTAGTTAATTTAAAGCCTAGGTCTACATAGAGCTTGTGAACAAAAAAAAAACTAAATGGACTTGTATCTAGAAGGGGGTAAAGAAAATTCAAACATTAATAATTAAAGTAAAATTTTAATGAAGGATTAAATTATTAAGGGTAAATTGTTGTTTATTTCTAAACTTGCTAATTCTGAACTTAGATAAAAAGGGGAACTTAAAGAAAAAGAGGAATGTCTAACTTAGTACAGAATCTAGCCTTTGGAACTTTCTATTTGTGAACTCAACTAGTCTTTATGTAAGGCATTAGTCATTTAAGAAATGTAAGGGAGAAAAGGGACACCGAGGAGCGTTTTTAGTAATGCTTTTAGGTGGGTGAGGGAAATAGAAAAAATTGAATTAATTAATTAATTAATTGATGGTGCAACTAAGGGATCGGGTGACATGTGTACGGGGGATGTTTATCCTAATTAAATTTAATAAAAAGTATCTAGAGAGGGTTTGAGAAACTATTCACTAAAAAATCTCTATAAAATGGATGGTTAATGAGGAGTATGTATCACATATGGTAGGCGTAAGGTGACAGTGTCGATATTTTAATTGACTGAACTTACCTTGTGGGAGTTGGGATGCCAAGATCGAGCGGGGTGTTAGCTCAACCTTGTGAGGGGAGCTGGGAGTTAGATTTTTCTATGGTTATTGGTGTGGGTGGCCCCTTTGTGGATCGGGGGTGAACGAGGAAGAAGAGTACCCCTCACTTTGGCTGAGAGGTACCGATGAGGTATTCACGGTTAGCTAGCAATGAATATTCATGGTTAGACTTATGAATATTGTTAAATGCATGCTAGCAATACATTCTGACTAACTCTGTTAGTGTAACAACAATTATTTATATTATTTATATTGATTAATTTAGACTTGTTAAATTAGACAACAAGCTCAATTATTTTATAAGTAGCTTAGATTAGTATTTGACTTATTTAATGGTCAGTCGGTAACTGTTAGTCAACTTATTTGATATTGTTAAGTGCCTATTTTAATTTACCTTATGGTAACATTTATGACAATAGTAACTTGATAATAATTCACTCCTTTGCACTTAGGCATCTTGATTAAAAAATAATGGTTTTTGGGTTGTTGGCGAAGTCATGTAATAGATTGCACAATTTTATTTAAAGAATGTTATCTTGCATCTTGTCAACCTATTACTTGAGGGCGTAGGTGTAGTCTTCTTGTCAGTTATTTCATCTCCTCGCGCATTGGATTTATCTTGAGTCCTTGGTCCATATAGGTTATGTTGCGCTAGGGTTATTTCACACATATCACCTGGGGATGACATGATTCCCGATGAGGGGATCATGGCGTGCCCTATTGGATAGAGGTGAATGATAACTTGGTCAAATTCTGTGCTTTTCATTGTGGGTGTTGTTGATCATTGTAATTTTCTTGTTGGATCTTGGGTTGTAACACCTTCATGCATTTCGTTTTGCACGCCATAGAGGTTTTAGTTACTGGTTGTTGAGGCCGTTGTCTTAGGATTGTGGTTGTTGTCCTTAGCTTGTAGGAATTGTCATGTTGTGTGTCAGGTGGGTAGTCATTTATTTCTTTGATTTATGCATCTTACGCCCAATTGCTCGATGTGCTAGTGTGTAGAGTTTTTGTTGTCTATCACCTGATATGCATGCGTAGTGTTCGTAGTCAGGTGGTGTGGTTAATTGTGTCATCATTGCCTTCCTGCCAATAAAATAAAATAAAATAAATTTCAATTTTCACTTCGCTTAGAGTCGTAATGACAGGGGTCGTTGCGTATGGTATCAAAGCGGGTTTTGAACTAAGACTTGGGATCACTACGACTTTCGTTGATTTGATTTATGATTATAAGGTTGTTAATTAATTTTTTTGTATTGGTCTAGGTAATCATGGTTAGAGAACGTCACGAAGGCAGATGATGGGGTGTTAGGAAAGGAGGCATGATGCCTCCTGTAGCATCTATGCCTGAGGGGTCTAACCCCCAAGGAGACAAATATGTTGTCGTGTAGGAACATATAGCAATGGGTGATGTGGTTGGGCTGACGGGGTATTTTCAGCAGATATCTGAGACACTGATCAACAATTCGGACAAAGATGAGTCCAGGGCACTGACACCCCCTGAGGGTCCAGCAGGCGCTCTGGTTGGTACTAGTACCATTCATCATGAACTTGAAAAGGTCAAATTTCTCGAGTTATTTGGTTCCCCTGACAATGCAGCCACCAAAGAATGGTTCCATAATATGGCGATGTTCTTTTCACTTCATGACTATACCTCCTATTAGCACTAGGAATCATCCTCAGATTGCATAGAAGGTAATCCTAGTACCCATCAGGTTATGTGTAAATGTGAATGAGTTTTAAAGAGGTCAAATGAGCAAGGCTCAAGATAATAATGTTCTAACTTATAAATCTAGGCTAGCATGCAGAAGCAATTTGAGGCTGATTCCTAGTGCTAACATTCTTGGCATCACTGCTGAGGAACAGGTCCAGGACCCGAGAGGATATTGGTAGAAGGAAGTTTACCTAGGCATGCTTATTTTGTAAGCCTAAGGGAATTGTTCCCTGGATTCTTCTTAGTTATTAAAGACTCATGAGAGTTGTGTTATCATAGTGTTGAAATATGTCTTTCATTTCTTTGTCTTCTTACCTGAAATAAACTGTATTCATTGAGGATCAATGATTTTTGTTTATTTGTAGATTCATGAGTAGTAGGGGACATGTTGTTATTGCTTATAAGTCATTATTTTTATTCAAGTACCTTGCATTCATTTTTTAGAGAGGATCCCTTTCTGGTGGATGTTCTGTTTCATATTTGTTTTCCCTATTCTTCTACTGATCATAATATAAGATCGTTATTTGATGTGCAACTCAAGTGCCTTCAATCCATAGAGTGTTTACTTGACCCCATGCCCAATGGTATGTTACTGATTTACAGTTTTTTTAAATCCTAGCTTGTTTCCCTATCCTTTTCTTCATTCAGTGTTGTTGATCCACATACCAACTTAATTTACTCCTGATATTCAAA
This sequence comes from Picea mariana, assembly GCA_032191745.1. Taxonomy (NCBI): domain Eukaryota; kingdom Viridiplantae; phylum Streptophyta; class Pinopsida; order Pinales; family Pinaceae; genus Picea; species Picea mariana. The sequence continues at coordinate 13,236 of JASDQU010297144.1, read as the reverse complement.
TGAGTACTAGGCTTACATCTACAACAGTCTAGGTGTGACCATTGGTGCTAACACCTCCAACATGACAGTTTGCATGGCAGTATTTCAACTGAAGGGGAGCGCTCTTCTATGGTGTAACATGGTCCTACCACAATTAAACATGGTCATCTAAGACATGTCGTGGGAACTGTTCGAGGAACGGTTCCGAGAGAGGTACCTATTAGAGGAATTCATTGAGCATCAACTCAATGAGTTCAACACCTTGCGACAGGGCAGCCATACGGTGCCTATTTTATGGATTTTCTTCAGTATGCTCCACAAATTAATACAGAGAAACTAAACGTCAACAAGTTCTTGTTTGGCCTTAATGTCAGCATACGTGAAAATGTTAGGACTTTGATGCCTTAGAACTTGCATGATGTTGTCCAAAAGGCCCACATAACAGAGGAGGACCTTATTAGAAAGGGTCATAGAATGACTCTAGCAAGACCAGTAGGGCAGGTGTCATCTGGTGCGCAACAACATCAGACACCAACCAGACATACGCGATGATATTGTGGCTTCCAGAGAGGATCCACTTTCACTACACTTCGGAGATAAGTGCCTCAACAAAAAAATCCTTATCAAGGACCACAAAATCATCAGTAGCATCGACTACAGCCACAATAATTTAGGCATGTTCAGTGGAACAAACTAGGATTTGAGGCCGATGGGTCGTCGACTTCTACTTCAGGTACCAGGAGTACTGGATCGAAGAAGTGGTGTTGGACATGTGGGGAGACAAACTACCATCACGAATACCCAATGGAGAGGACTAGAACATATGGATTAGCTGGACCCACTACCATGGGAGATTTGAGCAAGGCCCATCGAATTCATATAGCAATGAATAACCACCAGAAAGAGCACCAGTTGAGTTTCATTTCTGGTGTAGTGCTAAAAACCATTAAGGTAAAGGTAGTCAAACATTATGAGTTTATATTTGTAGAGATGGATTCAAGAGCCAAACAAAAGGTTGGAGGTAAGGTTATGGGCTATATCCTTAACCTGGGAGAGTTTGTCATCAGGGAAAACATGTACGTCACGATCTTCAAATCTTATCAAATCATGATCAGTATGGACTGGTTGGAATTGCATGAGTGGATACGCAACTGTAAGACAAAATGGTTGATCTTGGTCGATGATGAGGGACTAAGATGCATGATTGTAGGTAGGAACCAGGGCCTTTCCCAGAGGTTTATCTCTTCCTTCTAGTTACGAAAGAGCATGCACAAGGGATATAATCTTTATGTGATCCTTGCGTTAAATGAGAAGGGAGTAACAAAAGGTATAGAACACCTTTCGGTGGTCAGAGATTTTGTGCATGTCTTCCCGAAGGAGTTACCTAGGATGTCGCTAGAGAGGGAATTTGAGTTTACCATAGACCTAAAACCAAAGACCGAACCAATAGAAAGAACTCCTTATCGGATGTTGACCCCAGAGTTACAGGAGTTGAGAATGCAACTAAAGGAGTTGTTAGACCTAGGACTGATATGTCATAGTGTGTCACCGTGGGGTGAACCTGTTATATTCATATGAAAGGAGGATGGGTCGTGGACACTCTTCATTGACTACCGTCAATTGAACAAGGAAATTATCAAGAATCAGTATCCATTGTCGAGGATTGATGATCTATTTGATTAGATGAAGGGTGAGATAATGTTTTCAAGGATAGATTTGCAATCAGAGTATCACCAATTACGAATCAAGGAGGATGACATCTCTAAGACCACTTTTAAGACAAAGTTTTGACATTACGAGTTTAATTTTTTACCTTTTGGACTAACAAATGCCCCTGGGGTATTTATGAGTTTGATGAACAGGGTGTTCCAAGAATACTTCGACAAGCTCATCCAAGTATTCATTAAATATATTTTGATTTACTCTCGAATGATGGAGGAGCATGAAAAGAACTTTTCCTTAGTGCTACAGTGTCTCTAAGAGAACAAATTATGTGGGAAATTGTCTAAATGCTTGTTTTACCAATCAAAGATTCACTACTTAAGGCATGTCATCTCCGGGTAAGGTATCGTCATGGATCCAATAAAGGTCGAGGCTATTATGGAATGGCCTGCGTCAATGAATGTCCCGAAATTGTGTAGCTTCATTGGTTTAGTAGGATACTATCGATAGTTCATCGAGGAATTTTCGAAGATAGAAAATACAATCAAGGAATTGCAGAAGAAGAGAAAGAAGTTTGCCTGGCCCGAGAAATGTGCAAAATCCTTTCAGAGGCTCAAAGAGTTGTTAACAACAACACTAATACTAAATGTCCCTGACATGGATGCAGACTTCTTGGTATGCACTGACGCATCCAAGGAAGGATTAGGCGGAGTCTTGATGCAAGACGATCGACTGATTGCTTACATCTCGAGGAAGTTGAGAAGGAATGAAGAGAACAATGCGATGCACGATTTGGAGTTGTTAGCCATTGTATATTTCTTGAAGGTTTGGAGACACTACCTTATTTTATGAAACTTCGAACTAAAAATGGACCACTATGGACTACAACACATCTTTACGCAAAGCGAATTGAACGTGCAACAACGACGTTGGTTGAAATTGCTTAACGAGTACAATTTTGAGATCATTTACATAAAAGGAATAGTGAACTGAGTGGTAGATGAATTGATTCAAATACCACACATCTTTTCGGTGTTGCCTCTTCAGACGAATGTACGTGAAAGGATTATAGCTTTATAGTGCGACAATGACTGGTTACAGGGAGGTCAAGGATTTTATCGGACAAAACACAATGATGGTACCAAGATTTGAATGATTTAAAAACCAAATTTATGTACCCTTAAATGTCCAGTTGAGGATTTTGATCCTAAACGAATGTCATAGAGTAGTTTACATGGCTCACCTAGGGGTCATGAAGATGAGGGCGGACCTTAAACCCTTATTCTTCTCGAAAGAAAAGAAGGAAAACATAGTCAACTATGTGGCCAGATGTCTAGAATTTTAGTAGGTGAAGACTGAACATAGAGATCCAACAAGATTACTACAACCACATGTTATTTTGGAATCGAAATGGGAGGTCATTTCTATGGATTTCATTGTTGGATTGCCATTGATGGCAAGGAGACATGACTTGGTTTTTGTGGTAGTCTACACTTTGATGAAGAGTGTTCATTTTATTCCTATGTGTACGACATATCAGGAACCTGACATAGTTAGAGTTTTCATCAATGAGATTGTGAGGCTACATGGCATGCCTAAGAGGATTATATCCGATCTAGGATTGGTGTTTACATAAAAATTTTGGATTAGTTTCCAAGAGGCATTGGGAACCCAACCTAACTTCAATACTGCATATCACCGAGATACAAACGGGCATAATGAATGAACAAACCAAATATTGAAGGACATGCTGTGTATGTACGTGATGGACCAACATAAGCTTTGGGAAGAATTCCTGCAAATGGTGGAATTCTCTTATAACAATAGTTACCAAAGCACCATTAAGATGGCGCCTTTCGAGTTTCTTTAGAAGTGACCATGCCAGACACCTTTTTGTTGGGATTGACTTGAGGATAGGGTCCTGGTGGGACCAGAAGCAATCCAATAAGTGGAATATCAAATTCATACCATAATGCAAAGGATCAAAGAAGCTCAGGATCGACAAAAGAGTTGTGTCGATGTGCACCGTGTCGACCATAGTTACAGAGTCTGTGATCGAGTATTCTTTTGGGTGAAACTGCATAAGAGTTCAATCAGGTTTTCAAAGGGTGTTAAAATCTCTCTTAGGTTTGTGGGACCTTTCGAGATTTTGGAAAGGAAGGGGCTCCTGGCCTATCAACTAGCCTTGCCTGATTCTTTGAGGCGTATGCACAATATTTTTTCACATATCTATTTTGAGATATTATATTAGTTATCCTACACATGTTATTGAGATGAGTCCCTTGCAGGTATCTGAAGAGGGTTCCCTCATGGCTGAGTCGATCTGCATCCTGGATCATCGCATTCGACAACTAGGACATCGAATAGTAGATTAGGTCAAGGTCCAGTGGGACAACTATAGTTCACACTTGATCAACTGGGAGGATGCATATGATATCCGCTGGTAAATCCCATTTTGTTTTAATAGATAGATTTATGATACTGTCATACACATTATTTAAGCACTTATATACTGTGAAACTTTGGGACAAAGTTTAAACCAAGAGAGGGTGTATGTAACATCCCTCTCTTGCGTGTGTTGTTCGAACTTATTATTTTAGGACACTTGCTTGCAAGTGATCCAGATTATTATACTATTAGTTGTTTGATTATGATTACGAGGCATTATGGATTTGATAATATGGACATATGCTATTGACTATGTTCCCCTGAGTGTGCAGGACCTTGGACCTCAAAGATGTAGAGGAATTGATGAAACCCCTTGGACTCCAGATCGAGTCATGGAGTGGACTATTGGGGTTTGATTATTGTTGATATGACATATGTACATCTGATTAGATGTTATGATGATTGATTATTATTTCTAACATGATTTGTTTATGATGCAGGATGACGATAGCTTTCTGACCAGACTCACATGTGGAGTAGAGGGGTCATGCATGATAACCAGAGAATTTGAGGGAGAGGTGTGGCTCAAACTGTAGGTTAATGTTTACTTAGTTGGAGAATACCCACGATCCCGTGAGGATAGACTGCAAAAGTCTCTCATGATGATTCTAAGGGGTGTGCAATAAGGAAGGGGCCTTATTCCTTAGAGGCCCTTAGTCTTCCACAAGATCACCTGGTGAAGTATTGACTCTAGGGGTTTTTGATGCCTACCAAGTCAGTCAATATGTGAGTGGCACCCTTGGAGCATGTAGTGCATTCTGAAGGGCATTCCATGCAAAGAAAATGGAAAGACACAAGTGGCACCCTTTGAGAATGTAGTACGTCCTGAAGGGCATGTCGTGCAAGAAAAATGGAAAGAGGCAAGTGGCACCCTTGGAGTACATAGAGCATCCTGAAGGGCACATCACACAAGGAAAATGGGAAATGGCGAGTGACACCCTTGGAGCACCTAGTTCATCTTGAACGACACATTGTTATTTCAATGGGTAAGTGAATAAACTTAGTATAACTTAAAATAAATGACGTGATAAGTAAGATTTAAAAAAAAAATCTCTAATAAAAATGTCGCCAGACTAGGAAATTAAAATCTAGGTCTAAGGGATACTTGTGGTAAAAAATTAATAGTACTCATAATTAAACATGTGAGAAGAGGTGGGTAAGAAATTCAATTGATTTGTTAAAATCAAATTAATTTGGGGGATTAAATTTAAAGAAAGAAGGAAATGATTGTTTTTCTACATATGCTAATTAAATTTTATTAATTAAAAAGAGAAAGAGGTGGTTTTTATACACTTGTTAATTTGAGTTTTAGATAATACGAAGAAGAG
>JASDQU010297142.1:759-14083 GCA_032191745.1 Picea mariana | reverse complement strand
ACTCCTTGCTCAATCGGAATATTTATATCCCTATAGATCCACTACACCACCTGAGACAAACCATATTTGACTGCACCACAATGGTACTTCAACACATGCTTTGTTGCAACCCAATGATACTGCCAGGGATGGCCCATGGTGCTCTCTACAAACAAAATATTGAACATGTTGTTAAACAGTTATATCAATGATCCAATCAACTACATGTACATCATGGGATCCACCAAATATGAATCTGAAGTGGAATCACTCGACTTCTCTAGTTTTTTCACCATAGGTGTGGCCATGGACTTATCATCCATCATACTGAACCTCTTCATCACCCCCACTGAAGATCTCATCCGGTCTCTACCATACCCACAATCCCAATACATCCATCCAATATCCTTCACCTCGAACTCTGAAGCCAACTCCCTATTGCACTGATCAATGAGCCATTTTTCTCCCGTCAGAACAGATCCTCAATATACACTAGAAAAATCATTGGATCACCATATTCAACCCTATAGTAAGTTTTGGATCTTCATCACTCTCAGTGAATCCAATATCATCAAGAATCCATCCATCTGGGAGTACCACACTCTAGGTTCTTTCTTGTGTCCATACAATGTATTCTTTAATCTGCAAACATGGGACTCCTTCCCATGTGTCACAAATCCCTGAGGTTTCTCTATATACACTTTATTCTCTATCATACCATTTGAGGAATGTGGTATTTACTTCTATATGATGTAATTTCCAACCCATCACTGAAGCAAGAGAAATGATTGTCCTGATGGAAGTATACCTGGTGACTGGAGAAAACGTCTCCTCATAATCCACTCCCTTTGTCTGGGAGAATCCTCTTTCCACAAACCTCACTTTGTACTTCTCAATGTTTCCATATGTTTCATATATAATCTTATAAAGCTACTTGGAATTCACCACTGACTTCCCTTGAGGTCTCAGAACTACACATCATTCTTCATGATGGATTGATACTCTTCCATCATGACATCCTTCTAAACTTGTTGTCATGTTGCCTTCTCATAACTGGATGGTTTGAAATCAATGATGTGGCTCATCAATGCCATAAATTACTTGTTCTTAACCCAAAACAAGGGGCTATTGTACCAGGGATAATGGCCCAATTCAAAAATGAAAAATAACTACTTGTTATTAACCCATAACAAGGGGCTCCCATACTAGGGATAATGGACCAATAAAAATAACTAATTGACAATGGGATCCCATACCAGGGATAATGTCCCAATTAAAATAATAATAAAAAATCAAATCATACCCTAGAAATCATAAAAAAACTTTCATGATCAAAGTACCTTTGAGATTTGGCATGATATGCTCCTACAATAAACCTGCAACTCGTGCTAAAGTGGGCCTCAAATGTGCTTAAAATAGGTATGATTTTTTTGTTAAAATATTCCCCATAAGTGATATGAATTCACCTCAAATCAACATGCCAAAAAAAAATTCTGAACAGACTTAAAAAATATCAGAAAATTTGCCTTCCATTCCTACAATCTCAGCACCTTTCTCCCTCTGAATCTCGTCCTAAAACCTTTGCAATTCAACCTCCAGTTCTACCATAAGTATGGCCTTAGAGACTGTTGCAATAATTTTCACAGAAGGTAAGTTTGAAAACTCACCTTCAATATAGACCTGGGACAACACTAGACAACCCTTCACGTGCTTTATATTTGGCCACATATAGGCTCTTAATCCATGCTAGGATAAACCAAGGAATAAGGTCTTAAATTTTCCTTGAAAGAGCCTGCCTCAAAAATCAGATTTAATATGAGTCGAGACACTCTAGAACTTATGTCATAAAATATCTAAACTTTTCCCAGTTTACTCATAATGAAACCTCAAATTTGTGCCAAAATTTTTTCCAAGTATGCTACCCCATTGTAGGCCCTAATGTGCCCTTCAAGTCTGTGCTAAGATAGATGTATGTGTGTCATCCTTGCTTCCAAATTGTTGGAATTCAGCTTTAGGAAAGGCTTGGACTTGGCCTCATATGACTCACCTTTATTAACTTAGATTAGCCTCATAGTAGGCTATAGAGGGAGCCTCAGAACATGATTCTATATCGTCCTTATTGCCTCATACATTCACCACATAATAGGAATAGTAATGGCCTCAAATCCGCTCTGATAAAATTTAGAAATCAACTTCAGAAAGGTTTTCAAAATTTTCCCATAAACTTAAAGAAATCCTTAGAAAAAATTCGGCCAGATAGCTCTCCCAAATAAAAAATCAATTTGTCAAAGGAGGTTTAGGTCTATGTGCAATGGTAGACTTCAACAAGGCTCTGATACCATGTTGAATTTTAACAATTTTCAAATTAGATAATTATTGCCTTATGATTTTAAAACAAAATATCCAATCCACTGTTATCATAGAATAATTACACCCTGGAAATTTCAACCAATATAGCAACAGAAACAAGAATCAAAAAAATCTACCCATGCACAAATAGACACAAGATTTTACCCTAGGAAAACCCAAAATCAAGAAAAAAACCAGCAAACTTTTCTCTAGAATAATTCATCCAAGAATCACAAGTACAATATCACAAAGAAGAAAACATGGCACATAGAAAGTTGTGCCCTCAATAGAATATGATCTACACCCCAAGAGACAAGATGAAACCCTAGTCAATGGCTCAAACCCTAGCCACAAAATCTCAAATTTGTAGTTTCTGCATCCCTTTAGATCAACACACTTCTTCTTTAGGAGGTGAGTTGAGTGGGTGTCCAAATGAGGCTAGGTGCCTCCTTTAAATAGAATTTAAGTGAATTTTTCTAGGGCCAAGTTGTGGGGTCGAATTTACACTTGACTGGGGATGACTTTACATTTCTTATCTTTAATATTTCTTCTAAGTCATTTGTAGGGGTCGAATTGACTTCTAGTGATCCTACTTCTCATTCTATCTTTCATACATCTTCTAGGGTCTTATTCAAGGCTTCAATGGTTTCTTCAATATTTTTCTTATGGACAATGTATGCCCGATGTTGAAACATCAACAAAATTCTTTAATCTCACTTGTTAAAATTACATTTCACATTATTCCTGTCTATATAATTAAAGAAAAGGTGAAATTTGAAAGAGATATAGCTGGAATGTGTTGCTAGCTTCATGAAATAAGGTCATATCTTAATGATGAATTATAGCATGTGTATACAATTGGAATAATATGTCGGTTGATTGTTTATAATGAAAGAGTATAGTCATGGTTGAAATAAGTAATATATTGAATAGTTTTTGTCATACACCCCGCCATATTAACACTTTTCACAAATTACACACCTTTTTCATATATCCATATCATACAAATTTCCTTTTCATACACTTCTACTATTCCTATTTTAAAATAAAATGACCTGTATGTATTAGGGTTTACAATTCAGATTCCAAATTTTAAAGAAGAGTGGTATGTTGGCAGAGTTTGCATTGTTGTCCCTGTTTTCAATTTTCCCCTTCATTTCCCTTTTGTGTTTCATGGTTTTTTAATTCTAAGAGACAATTTAATCATGATGACAAATTGTTTTAGATGCTTAATTTATTGTGTCTTATATATGCACTAACTTGATTATGATGGTATATACATGAGATTTTTCATTCGTGGAAGCAATAGAGGGGGAAACATAGGAAGAAGAGTGAGATTACCCAACAAATTTTATCATCATGGGGGGAATAATAAGCTAAGGTTATCCATACACTTTGATGTTGATTATGATGAATTTCAGAAGTTGATACAAATAGGACATTTGAATCTTAGTGGACAACATGTTTTACCTCAGCCTCAATCTCATCCAAACTTTATATTGAAGCTTCATCCTAGCATTGTTAATGTTCCTAAATATCATGTTCAACAACCTAATTATGGATGGGGTGCTATTCCTACCAATCCATCCTCTAGTATCAATAAATGGCCCATTGATCCTCCTCCTCCTCTGGTTCACATAGCATTACTTTTCATTACAAATGAATCTATGCATCATCCCCCTCCTCCACATCATAATATTTCCCTCCACAACTCTCATACAGAAAAAGTTAAGCAACCAATCACCTCTCCCAACATAGCTAAGTCTTATTCCTCTTCTCACTCTAAGATGAAATCAACAAGAAGTGGTAAGATAAATACAAATGATATGCATCTAAAAGTAGCACAGGTGGAAGAGAAGAAGTTTCAATATGAAGACTTCATTAGAGAAAGTGAATAATTATTTAGAAGTAAAATCGTTGAATCATTTTTATTTTGTCTTAATGGATACTTGACATTGGAACTTATTCTTTTGGATAGATGAAAAAATTATGATATTTAATTTTGCAACTTAAAATATAATATTATATTTTGGGAGTTACAAGTGGCATATGTCATGATGTTTTGATGCATATTTATGGTATACTTTACGATGTTGATTTTCTTTCTTTGTTCAAAAGAAAAAAATATACTTGATTACATTGTGGAGTAACAAGGAAAAACTGAATTGAAAATAAAGGATGTATAATAGAGGGGGACCCCGCCTATTTAGTTATTATATTATTTATTATGTATTCTTATCATAAAAAAGTACTTGTCCTATTATTAACTAAAGTTATTTAACTTTAGTAACTAAAAGCAGTTTAACTACTAGAAAAATACCTTTTGGAGAACAAAAGAAGGAAAGGAAGGACAAGGAGGACATGATAAATTAGAGAGAGAGATAGTTCTTATAAGTTTTTCTCTTGTTTCAAGTGATATTTCTGATATTCATTCTTTCATTTTATGAGTATCATGAGACCTAAATCCTCTTGTTGAAAACAATATTATTCTAAAGGTGGAAAAGAAGAAAGGACTAAGAAGCAAAAACTTTCGACATGCTTCATAAGGTCATTCAATTATCTAGGCAGACTATTTAGTTTGATTAGAATTTATGAATTCATTTTCAATTCTAATTAAGGCTATTTTGCAGAGTCAATACTTGATGAGCTTGTGGCTTGCATTGATCTAGTTTATTTCAATATTGGTATTTTTCTTTCAGACATCAGTTGTCTTTATATGATGTTAGATACCATTATATCTTCTAAGCCTAATTACAGTCCTTACCCTTGCAGGGATTTGTAAACAGGAATTTGGTTGTTACTTAGAAAAGTCATCATTAGTAAAAAAAAATCTGGTTTCTTCTCAATTAAGACTTGTGATTATTGTTTTTCAGATGTATGTTTTATTTATTTATTTTTAAATTTTTATAAACCCTTATACATAAACACTTTTTTACATTTTTTTAACAAAAGCACACAACATTATAATAACATCTGACCCAAGAACATATTTCGTGAGGGTTGGTTGATAATTTTGAATAGTCTATAAGCCTAGGGAAACATTTCCACCTATATCACCTAGCCTAGTGGGATTAAAAAATGCTTGAGTGAGGACTTTCCATTCCTTTCCTCAACATTTATTTGGAAACCATACTGGGGAGTGATATTTTACTCTCTAGTTCTTTTCTTTATTTCGGATATGATTATTTTTATTAATGACTTTTCCTACCTAACAGCAACCTAACTTAAGGTTTCCTGATCAAAGAAGCATTTCATTTTGTCTTTTTTATTTAATTCTTGAAAATTTCCATACCTGTGAAGAACTTGAGCATTCTTGGGAGATCGCTGCACATGATATTGAAATTCGGGATCAAAGAGAAGTCATGGAAAGACAAGCTCATAATAGGCCTCCTTAATAATTTATTGTCTTATGTCCACTAATTCTCGTCTATCAAGATGGTTAAGAGGTCAATATCATGAATTCTATCCTCTCCTTGAAATAGGAAGGAAGAAAGAAATTTTGGAGAATCTTCAACTTGAAATCATAATATCTTTTTTAGATTCCTCTTCGAAAGTAACAAGTATTTCAATATATTTTCCTCGTAGGAAACCCACAATGACTTTATCTAGTGGTTTTGGTAGTATTAGTGGTTCTACCTATTCACAAGATTCAACATATTGTCTAATAGGAAGTTGTAAGACCCCCTTTATAAACCACTCATTATATGTAATTAATCATGTTAATGATTGCTAAAGAATGACATATAAATATTTTAATTATATTTCCTTTGCTTGAAATGCCAACTAGTTGACTGTGGGATCAAGCCTTAAATGTATTGGCCATAATACCACTAGAGGAAAGAATGAGGGAACCTATTGAGGGGGTTCATTATGATAACATGAACCAATCCTCCTTTCTAAAGATTTAATTTGGAAATATTCAATTATTTCCCTTAACTCTGATTTCAAGGAAAAATCAGTTAATGAGAGAGGACTAGTGGTTGAGAAACCAACCACCCTCAATGAATGGAAGTATGGAGGGATTCCTCAGGTGACAGAAACATGTTAGTTAGAGGACAGTAGGAGAAATCATCAGGAGTCCCCCTGATTGACCCACGGGTTTCCTTCTAACAAAATAAATAGGACATGTTGAGAAACTTCTCGAGGGATGCGTGCAAGAGAAGCACATGAGTGCAGACATCAAGAGAGGGAACATACCATATTAGAGTTTGGAGGATGAGAAGGAAGAAGGCATGAGGGATCCCATGTATGGGAAGGAATATTCAAGTATCGGAGGAATGATTTGGTTGCAAGACTCATCAAAGAGTCTAGGAACCCAAACTCGAGCTAAGAGGCCATGATCTTGATGTTGGAAGAAATTTGAAAAACCTCGAAGAGGCCTGAACTAGGAGGGGTGAGGAATTCACTACTAGTGGTGATGTGAAGGAGAGAAATATTCACACACCAATCTTCTTGAGAACCCAAGAGAGATTCCTTGGTGGTATAATGGCCTGGAATCGGGGTGGCATGCTTCTGAAGTTACTAAGAAAGAAGAGCCTATGGTTGGGTGGAAAGGTGAACACCCAAAATCAGTTGGTTGGTTATATACATTTTGTAACTATATAAGTATCCCATCTACTCTGTGTATTGGAATTGAAATGTGTGGAGAGAATGAATGTAATTGTATTCATGGAGGTGTAAGATTGTTTGATGAGTAGACTGGTTGTTTCTTTGCATGTTTTTGTATTTGAGTAACAATGGAACTATATAAATGGTATCCTCCTCTGAATGTAGTCATGAATATAACTCAATGTCTGTGCCTCATGTGTGTTTAGTAGGATGTTTTTTGCAGTTTGATTCTTTGTAAGACACCCAACCCCCTAAGTAACTTTTAAAGGGATGGGGTATTAAATTTTCTCTTTTCCTTAACCATATCAAAGCCCCTTCTCGAGGGTACCATTGTATTCTACTTGTCAATATGTTTCCAATGACTCTCACCATGCTTTCAAACTAAGCTCTGCATCAAAATTTATGGCCTTATAAAGTTTCCTAGGCCTTCATTTACTTAATCCACCTCATTTACACATGGCATCCACATGGCTCCTTATCACTTGTTCCATCTAACATGGCACTGAAATGGCCCCTGTGACCTCTCCCTTAGGGACCTAAACCTATATGGGCCTCCAAATAAATGGCTTGGATTCATTCATAGCCTTCATTTTCCATTAGAGTTCTTCTCCATCGGAGTTACATTCCACTCCAACTTTCACACTCCAACCAATGCACGCTCCAATGAATCAGATGGTCATCAGGGTCAGGAAATCAATGACTCTGATTACTTCAAAGTCTCTAATACACCCAGAAGTTAACGATCCTTTTGTGCTCACCCTGAGCTTAGCTTAAGAGGGTCCCACAGATATCTATGACTGAGAATGAATCCCACCTTCTCCTATATAGACAACCCTCATGCTATTACACCACATCATCATGACATCACTCACCCCTTTTCTCACTGACCATGAGAAATTGTGGGTCCCTTGAAAAATCGATGATTGATGTCTCTCTGTCTCCACCCTCGATAGGTATAATGACTCGCAATGACTCGTATCCCTCTTCATCAGAGTCATAGTGAAACCCCACACTCAACACTCCAACCGCATGAACTTTTGACACGCTGAGTACTACAACCAATGGTATTGATTATCTCCCATATGAAATCTGATAGGATGGATAGTCCTTGATTATTCATAGTCATCCCTATTTTAGTTCCTCGCGACCTCACTCTGGGTTGCTCTGATGGCCTCACTCTCCGATAGATGCATAGTTCTCATTAACAGTCCAGAACTCATCGGGATTGCTCTCTAATGGATCCAATGAATATCGTATACTTGGAGCCTCTCCCATCAGATTCCTATGCACTCTTGCATTCAAAAAATATGATGACTACACCCTCCGACTAAGGGTCGAGATATGATCGTTTTTCCAAATCAATGGCTACGACCCTCCCGAAGGAAATCACGTGATTTTCCCAAGTTTAATAGTCTGATTCAAGACTTAACAAATCAGGGGTTTCTTTTAAGTTCCTTCTAAGGTTTTTCACCAAGTCGTCTTGGCTCTTAACCTTACTCAGAAATATGCCAAGGAATTCTTCTCCTACCTTGGATGAAGGTTTGCATCCTGAAATCTTTCCATTCCATTGCAGGGGCGGATATAGAGCTTAAGGATCTCCGACTACATATAGACCTCCTTCCATGTTTGAGGCATTTTTATGCCTATCTCAGGATACCTGGAGACCATTCAAGGGATTGTAATTATTGCATGGATACACTCGGTGTTAATTCTTCTCACTAGGATACATGGGTCCATCATATTACTAGTGAAGAAAAACATACTTAACCCATTTTATTTAGGAATTCAACCATCCCTTATATGCATTCACATTCGTCATTTGGAACAAAAAAAACACATGGTCTAATGGTCGTCTCTGGCCTTCAACATGCCATTATTGCAGTATTTTATTCCTCTTAGAAAGTATTTTTCATTCTTAGTTTATAATTGTGTTTTCTTTTCACATGGATCACACTACAAAAAATATCCTACTGCACACACGGGAGGCACAAACATGCAGTTATATTCATGACTACATTCATAGAAGGATACCATTTATACAGTTCCACATTACTCAAATACACAAACATGCAAAGAAATGACCTGTCTACTCATCAAACAAGATTACACCTCCATGAATACAATTACATACATTCTCACCACACATTTCAATTCCAATACACAGAGTACATGGGATACTTATATGCTTACAATATGTATATAACAAACCAACTGACTATGGGTTTTCACCTTTCCACCCAACCATAGGATCTTCTTGCTTAGTAACTTCGAAAGCAAGCCACCCCCGTTCCAAGCCATGATACCACCAAAGAATCTCTCTTGGGTTCTCAGGAATATTGGCATGTGAAGGTCGCTCTCCTTCACACCACCACTAGTTGTGAATTCCTCACCCCTCCTAGCTCAAGTCTCTTTGAGGTTTATCATATGCCTTCCAGAATCAAGATTGCAACCTCTTAGCTCGGGTTTTGGTTCCTGGACTCTCTGATGAGTCCTGCAACTAGATCCTTCCTCTAATACTCACGTCTCCCTTCCCATACATGGGATCCCTCCTTCCTTATTCCTTCTCATCCCCCAAACTCTAATCTGGTATGTCCCCTCTCTTGTTATCTACAATCATGTGCTTCTCTTGCATTCATCCCTTATGAAGGTTCTCGACCCATCCTCTTTATTTTGTCAAAAGGAAACTCATGGGTCAATCATGGGGACTCGTGGTGATCTCTCCAACTATCCTCTAAATAACAATTTTTTTTACCTCGGGAATCCCTCCATACTTCCATTCAATGAGGGTGGTTGGTTGCTCGACCACCAATCCTCCCTCATTAACTAATTTTTCCTTGAAATCAGAGTTAATGGAAATAATTGAATATTTCCAAATTAATTCTTTAGCAAGGAGGCTTGGGTAATTTTAGCATAATGAACCCCCTCAATAGGTTCCCTCATTCTTGCCTCTAGTGGTATCATGGCCAGTACTTTTAAGGATTCATCCCACATTCAACTAGTTGGCATTTTGATCAAATGAAATGCAATTACAATATTTATATGTCATGCTTTGGAAATAATTAACATGATTAATTACATATAAATAGGGGTTTTGAAAGGGGATATTACAATACCCTCCCCCTTCAAAAGGAACATTGTCCTCAATGTTATTCTCAACAAAACCTACCATGCCTTTATCTTTCATATACCTTAGAATTATATTTTTTTCCTCACAACCTGGTTTTCACTCAGACTCTTGATTTGTAAGAACATGCCTTCAACAATTTCAAACAACAAGCATATTAATCTTGATTTATGCAAAAACAAATATTGTTGTTCATGATTTTAGGAGGAAGATTTACGTATCAACATAGTATTTATCGGTGCATTTCATGGATCTATATTCATATGGCTGTCACATTTACTCGGATCACTATTTTTCTCTTGACATACTTGGCTCACGATCCCAAATCATCATAAATCAAGAGTTATCAAACTTTCCTCTTCCTTGCGGTCACTCACCCTCCAGACTTAGGATCATGCATCCCCTTCTCTGCTATATAGTCCCTCGGGTGATCCACATTTCCTGCCAAGGATTTATTTCCCTATAAGAGTTTCAGATACATCACTAAGTCTTAGAGCTGAGGTGTCCCACAAGATTTCTAATTCAAGGCGTCCCTCTGGCCTGTGTTACCGCAACATAAAAATAACCTTTTCCATGTTTTCCATCTTGATAGCCATCATCTATCCCTTCAAGAAAAATAAGTAATTTCACATGTATCCCATGCATACAGTGTGTTTAGTGAGATATTATCATCAATTTCAATCAAGAATTTCTTTGAAATCTTACACCCACAGATTTCCATTTCATTTTTCCATTTTCATATCTATTCCATACAAGAACCAGATCCCACAAGTATGGGATTTTATTTCTCTAATAGTTTGGTTGTTTCATAACTAGCATACATTGGTCTTCCTTATGGGCTTACAACACTGCCATATCCAAGACCTGCCTCCCTATAATTCTATCTTCAGACAACCAAACATTTTCTTAGTTCTCATGCCCATTATACTTTCGTTGCACACTTGCATTGGCTTCCAAACAATTTTGAAAATATGTGCATACTAACAATCACATCATATTTATTTATTCAATGATATAAATCAAAAGGAAATATCCTTCTTTACACATGCATCATTTCAACATCCAAGCCTTTCAAAATCCAATCAAACATTAAATGAATTTAATCAATGTGTCAATGTCCATGGACACATTCACGCACAATGCACCCTTGCATTGATTTCATATTATCATTTTTCAAGTTAGGTACTTGAAAATGGTGTGTTGGGACTCAACGAAATTCTCACCACATTGTTTCTTTGTTTACATTCATTATTATAGCAGGATTGTTCTTCCTTCTTTGAGATGATCATAGCCTCAAATAAACACACATGAAACTGAAAGTTTCACATAAATGTATTAAAGCATTATTTTTTCACTAATAACCGGGGTGTCAACATTCATGGTCACCCAATTCCTCTCTTTACCATTATTACAACAATGATAGGATATTGGAAGGTCCTCCCTCCATATTGGGAAGTCCATTACCTACCTTCTTATACAAACATGCATTTCCTCAATGCATTCAATCAATATGTTGTTTATGATCACTTTTGTTCCCAATTATTCCTGATTGGTCAATGTATTCGTGACAAATTGTTAATGATTTTTCTTTCAAGGATCTCAATCATCCTTGGCTGCAAGAGGCCCTTCCCTCTATCATTCATATTTTTTTTTTCTGAATCTTACCCTTCTTGGGTGTCATTGACATACAACAACCAATTAAATTCACATGCATATCATCAAGACACAAAATATTTTAGAAGGGATTCTTACCCAATCCCTTCCAATTCTCATGTCACATGGGCATGAAATATTTATACCTGTTATGGTTGCCAACACTCTCTATAATATTACCTCAGCAGTGGTGCTTCATGGGGACTCCCAAAGTCCCTTCATCAATGTTTTCTATCAAGAACCTTCTTGTATTTATCCTTTACCTGAGGTTTTCCACCATTGGCAGATGTCCTTCCTCAATAGCTCGAATTATTTCCTACACATAACATGCATCATCACATTCATAATTATATCAATTACAATATCAAATAAAAATGTATGTACCATAGAATTTAAATTGGTAAAACATTCCTAGATATGTTCCAACATATCTTTATGCACTCTATTACATTTCCCTCAAGGTGTTCAATAGTGAAATCTTAACAACATTTTAGTCATACAACCATCAACACTCTCATTCTAGAAACATTCACACATAATCAATGTATAATCCTTCTCATCCTACAGAAACATGACAAACAACAAGGAAAGGGTTCAAGGGATTTTCCCTCCTTCCAACTCCTTTGCACAATCAAGGAACCTTCAAATTAACTGAACTATTCCCAAGGTCTCACTCCCTTTTCATAACATAGCTTAACCAAGCTCATTCATTTAAACATATTTATTAAATTTTTTTTCCTTGGCTTTCACAACTATTCTTCTAGAGAATACAAATCTGTCTCATAAATCAGATTTGAAAAGTGAGGAAAGTGTTCCTCCTTTTCTCATTTATTGCCTATGTAATTTATACCCTTCTGGGATCTTCCTTCTCTCTTCATTGAGAAATCTAAGTCAATTTCATTTTTACCTTTCTTGTATTTAAACATCTTACTTTACTAGCAAGCCTTAGTTCACAAATTAATTATGAACCAATGCATTCTGCACATTTACCAAAGAGAAAATCATATTTGTCATCATTGATTTGCATGTCTCCTATGCATGCATTACCTTTTAAAATTTAATCCGGAATTCTTATACCAATAAGTTTTGCATCCCACTATCTAATTCTCAGCAGTCATTAAGGTTATGAATCTGTTCTCCTGACATAGTTCTCACACAGTTCCTTCACCTAGAACTATCTTAGCATGCATATCCCTTGTTGTATATCCATCTTTTCTTGAAATGATCTCAATACTAAGTCAACCTCAACTTCATCATTTCAGAGTCTTACCCAATTTTCCATAAGGAATTATCAACATGCATTCTTATTATGCATTTAGATTATACAATCATATACATTTATTCCCTCAATTTGCACTCATATTGTGCTTTCATGCACCTTAACTACATTCTTCAACATGATGTTTGTTTCTACCATAGGCACACTTTACATTTCCACTTACATATTTATTTAAATATTTTTACTCATGATTTTTCATAATCATTTACACACAATTTTTAAAGGTAAAATCATCTTGTCTTCGGCTCACAATAAAAGAGCATCCTTGCTCATTGCTCTTTCAACATTTTTGTCTTATCATTTTTTGAGGAATATATATATATATATATATA